>JAVQJG010004622.1:0-24770 GCA_036024015.1 Craterocephalus amniculus | reverse complement strand
TTTCAAATAAATGCAGAAAATATTGTAAATAATATTCCATTTCATTTTTTATTATATTTTTATTTATCTTTTTTACTTGCCGGGAATTATAGTGGCAGAATGTTGTTGGCTACAGTGTTGTGTTTTTTCCTAATTCTTAATTTTTTGTTTCCCCCCAAAATTTGGAATATTGAAGAATCATGAGAATCACAATTTAAATGAGATTGGCACCCTAAAAATTGTAAAAGAATCAAATCGCGACTAAAGCGTATCGTCCTAGTCCAGACCTTATATATATATATACATATATATATATATATGTATATATATATATTGACAGTGAGTTCAACTTTTGTTTTTCTTCCATCTGATTTCATAGATAGATAGATAGATAGATAGATAGATAGACAGATAGACAGATAGATAGATAGATAGATAGATAGATAGATAGATAGATAGATAGATAGATAGATAGATAGATAGATAACCTTTCTGCCATGTTGGTGAGGAGGTCCATGGTTGTATCTTCCGCCTTGATGCCAGTCATAAGCAGCGTTTGTAGCTGAAGACAGAGACGTGAAAAGCAGGCAGGAAATCAGTTATAAGTTTATAAAAGTTCTGTAGATAAGCTGTAGAAAGTCTGACATGTTCCGCTCACCAAACGGCCGTTTCTGTCCGCGGCCCCATGGGACACCATAGCCCGGTGCCGCATCCCAGTGGTACCAGCCCGGGCTGCCGCCGTGGTCCCAGGTGGGCGCGGAGGGGGTCTCCGTCCAGCTCCACATGCCGGGGTGGAAGCTGCTGGACCGGGCCGCTGGATGGGCGGAGCCCGGCGGAAGACTGCCGAAGTCCGGCGGAGGATAGCGCTCCTGTCCGTTCATACCGCCGGATCCACTAACCTCTTGTTGATCTAGCTCAAGTTCTTCTCGTCGCCATGCAGGTCTCACATGCGCGTGTTTTGCTTCTAGTCCGGCGGACACGTACGTGCGTCACTTCCGCAATAGAAGGAAGCGCAGACAACAAAAATATAGAAAAATGTTTGAGTAACTAAACTTTACAGAAGTTTTAAGAATATGACACGTTTTAAGTCTAATTTCAAAGTAAATGTATTTATTATTTTATAAGGACTTTGAATTGAAATCAGGAACGCCTGATTCACAGAAATTCTCGCGAGATTTATTTAGAAGCGTGTTGCCAAATTGGATTTGGGAAATCCTGGAGGAAATCAGGTGAAGATTCAACTTTTTCTTTTTGATTTCATGGGCCACATTGATCTGAATTGGGACGGACCAGTAAAATAATATCGTAGAAATATTAGTCTTTTCCCCTTTCGTTTTAATGCGAAGAAGCACAAGTTTAATATATTAAGATGCTTATAGATAGGTATTTATTGAATTTATTTGTTTTTATTTTATTTCATTATATTTTGTGGACTGAAATTGTTTGAACAACCTGAATTTGAACAACCTGAATTTCCTTCAGAAAAATAAGAGCTTACTAAGCTATATTAAGCTTTAACAATAGTTTACCTAAATTTCACATTTACAATTATATTAATTTAAGTGTTTTATTTTTATCTTTTCATTTTCTTCTGTAAGCATTTCAAATTTATATAAACATGTGAATTTAATCATCTTCTGATTCATGAATTCGATTGATTTATATGTTAATACAATTTACTTGGTATATAAAACCTATTTCATATAATTTCTGTTTTGCATTACGTTTTGATATACATTTATTGATTTACATATTTTCTTCATTTTACATATTTAATCAATCCCACATCTATTCCAAATTACAATTTACAATGGACCTAAACAATTACAAAGCATTTAATCACATTATATGGAGCTAAAAGAGAGATCCCATATTTTACATTTTGTAATTTTTTTTTTTATACCAATTTCATACAATGACAACTTTTTATTTATTTTCACAAAAACACAACTGACCCAAGAACAGATATCAAGACTATTTAACAATCATATTTGCAACTGGTTGAATTAACAACGTACAATGTAAACACGTATAAAAAACACAAAACAAATATATATAATTCTTTAGAAGTTATTGAAATGGTTTTATTCATATAAATTATAAAATAATGCGTTAAAATAAGCTAAAGTACAGATTCTTGAAGACCTGACCTGTGAAATCCGTGTTATGAGCAGACCTGGCAACTCAGGCGTTTCCGGTCGCTCGCGCTCCCCGCGTGCGATCCTCCTGCAGCGGCGTGGTGACTGAGAGCAGAACGTGCAGGCTCTCAACCGGGAGGGCGCCCAAGTTAACCATAAAAACAGACATTTTCCAAACATGTTGGTGTTATTTGAGACCGCGGCTGGATATGCGATATTCAAAGTAAGTTCCCGCTTCTTCTGTCATGTTATAGAAAATTTAAAAAGTAGATTTTTCCCTCATCGGCGGCTGGAGTTAGCTTAAATTAGCAACACGCATTAGCCTTGTGAACCACATTCATCTTACAATTTCTTTAATTTATTTATTTATTTATTTTTACCTTTACTACCGGTTAGATGAATAAGTTGTAAAGTTATATTTATTGACCCGGATTCACTAAATATTTGTTCTTTTTCGCTTTTTTAATGCTAACGCTAAGTTAGCATCCGGGAGGCCTATAACCACGTGTACAGATTTAGGATTGTTTAACTTTTAATTAACTTTAATTCCTACAAATAAATCCCCAGGTTCTTTAACCTTATATTGTCAGGTGCTAATATGATTACTTGTTTACGCGGTCAGAGTTGATCAGGTTTGATTTTCACGTGTGAAATCTTAAATTTTAGGTCCTCGATGAGTCCAAACTGCAGCAGGTCGACAGCCTGTATAGGGAGTTTGAAACTCCTGAAAAAGCCAGTAAAATGTGAGTATTGCCTCCACAGCCAGATGTGTTTTTGTAATTATTTAATCCTGAGCACATGATCAACAGGTTGCCATGAACTTAACGTTGATTTTCTTCGTGCTTAATTGATTAAATGCTTTTTGTTTGCTCGAACAGCGTGAAGCTGAAACACTTTGAGAAGTTCCAGGACACGACGGAGGCCCTAGCAGGTATGATCATGTCTGAGATAAATGTTTTATTTTTAATCTTAAATTTGGTCTGTGATGCATTTCAGTGTCTGATCAAAGCTTGAAGCATCTACGTCACTACCACTGAGACCAGAATCACCTGTAAAATCATTATTGGCAGCAGGATTTGAGCTAAATTTGTCTTTTAAAATGGTTACAATTTAAATAGGAATTAGGAAAGTAAAAAGGTAAAAAAAGCAAATATTGTAACGGTTCAAATATAAATTAATTTAAAATATCTTAAGAATATAGTGGAAATAGTGCAAGTAAACAGTAAACTAAAGCAAATGTGTAGTGTGTAAATTAGTTATTAGTTATTACACAGAATGATTGGATTATTGCATTTTTATAGCAGCTCTTAATTGGATTATGAGTTGTGTAGTGTTTACTGGTCCAGGTTCTGGGTGACCTGTCGCGCCATCCTGGGACAAAAACTGAAACTTAATTTAATAGAGGGATGAATAAATTGTAATCGTAAAGTCCTAAAATAAATCTGTATATGTGAAAATGAGTGCATGGTATGTGTGAGGACATTCGTGTATGTGGGATTATAATACCATTTGTGTTTATCCTACACATATATGCAGTTAAATATGATTATATATACATCTGTGCAATCGATTGTAATTTATTTAGATTTTCTAATAATGTTGTGAATGGAACTGTTAGATTTTAATTTAATTTAATGAAGAGTAAATTATTTCTAGGCCGGGGGGCAGGAGTATACAAGTTTTTACTTCACCTGCTCCTTTTTGGACTTTTTATGTTTTTTTTGTAGGGATTTTTAATAAAATATTTATTCTTTTCTGTTTTTATACAACTCAGTTGTGTGACCCAATCTATAGTTTGAAACAAATAGTTTTCCAATGCCAGGACATAGATGAGGTGACCAAGAAAAAAGCTCATTTTAAAAACAAAGTTCTGCACAAATCTGCATTATGTATGAATGAAATAAACATAAATACATTTTTAAAAAGCAGCAATAAGATCTTAAAACTGTAAAAGGTGCAGTTTGACAGGGTGAGGAGGATAAAGGTTTATGTTGGGTTTTACGCCACGCTGAGGATGAATCTCTGTCCCACTAAGCTGCCACCGCTCTGGTCGAGGGAAAAATTGGCAAAAGCTTGAAGAAGGTCCTGAAGAAGGTGGTTGCAAAGGAAGCCCACGAGCAGCTGGCCATCAGCGACGCCAAACTGGGCGGCGTTATTAAAGTAAGTCCTGCAGCAGTCGGCTTTTTCTCCGTGTTGTTATAAGCTTTGTGTCTGATGAGGTTGGGTTTGCAGGACAAGCTGGACCTGAGCTGCGTCCACAGTCCGGCCGTGGCCGAGCTCATGAGGTGCATCCGCGGCCAGATGGAGAGCCTGATCTCCGGTCTGCCTCCCCGGGAGCTGAGCGCCATGTCGCTGGGTTTGGCCCACAGGTGGGTAACGGCGGGTGGAGCGGCGCCGCCGTCTGCAGCCGCTGCCTGTGATTACACTCTGCTGGCCGACTTCTCCGTGAGGATTTCCTCAGCGTTCGTCACTACCGCTGAGGCAGCAGCAGTGATGGACGCTTCCTGCCGCCTGCAGGATCACTCCCTTCATTTTATTCTTCTCTTTTCAGTTTATCTCGTTACAAGCTCAAGTTCAGTCCCGACAAAGTGGACACCATGATCGTCCAGGCCATCTGTGAGTCCGCTGTCTGATGAGAAACTTAATTCCTGTAAAGATGGAGTTTTTGTTCTGCGGGGACGAGTCAGACATCATTTATCTGAGTCTGGGTTTGTCTCCTCAGCTCTGCTGGACGACCTGGACAAGGAGCTGAACAACTACATAATGCGCTGCAGGGAGTGGTACGGCTGGCACTTCCCAGAGCTGGGAAAGGTCGTCACGGATAACCTGGTGTACTGTAAAAGTGTTCGGAAAATCGGTACGAAGAATCACGTCCCTCCATCTCTTTCCTCTTTAAAGTTAGCCGATGGCTTCCTTCTGGCTGCTTCCACCTCGCCTGCTGTTCTGGAGGGTTTCGTCCTCCTGATGCAGTTTTTTTTACATTTTTTGTGGTGCTGATTTAAATTCTGATTCTTCAATATTTTTAGTTTGCTCTTTTAAACTTGAAAAAATTTAATCAGGAACAATATTTTCACTAAAACTGCAGAGGCTTTAAGATTCATTCAGCAGGAAGAAGTAAGTGTTTAGATGTGTAGAAAAGGGCAGCAGCCGGACAATCGTCCTGCTGATGGGAGGCCCGATACGATACGACTAGTTTAAACTGTGTTTTAACTTTCTTGAAGAAAAAAAAAAAAAAAAAAACAATTGAAGAAAGATTTTTGAAAAATGAAAAAAAGCTAAAACTGTTTTGTTTTTATTTTGATTTTGGCCGATGTCTGACGAGAGAAGTAAAAAAAACAAAAAAAGGAACAAATATTTTTGGTAAACTTGACATAAATTTTAACTTTTTTTTCTTTTCTTTTTTTAAATAAAAAAATCCTTTTTATTAAGATGGAAAACACAGCTTATGCCTGAAAAAACAAGTTACAACAAATGTGAAAAATCAAACTTTGTAAAAAAAAAAATATCTATTGAAAAATAGTGACACCAAAAAATTTTGAAATTTGTATTTAAATAAAAAAAATATATATAAGCAAAGAAAAAATCTATTTAAAAATCGTGAATAAAAAAATGCGATATGTCTATGAACTATGATAAAGTACATAAACGGTAAGAGGCACGGCGTCTGCTCTGGGTGTCTGCAGGCGACCGGACCAACGTGGCCGGCTCCGACCTGTCCGACATCCTGCCGGAGGAGATCGAAGCGGAGGTCAAGCTGGCGGCGGAGATCTCCATGGGAACCGAGGTGTCGGAGCAGGACATCAGGAACATCCGACACCTGTGCGACCAGGTGCGTCTGGATTCGTTGCTTTTATTTTCCTACCTGACAGCTAGCGTTACCGTGGTGATGATGTGGACGAAAGTCTTCCTCCTGAAAGCGTACATGTGGGTTTTCAGTCACTACCTCATCTGAGCGGTCACATGACCCGCAGCCGGAGGCGTCGGCGCCCCCGTCTCCGTCCTGATGTCGGTTCCTCTCTGCAGGTGGTGGAGATCTCGGAGTACCGCGCTCAGCTCTACGACTACCTGAAGAACCGCATGATGGCCATCGCCCCCAACCTGACGGTGCTGGTGGGCGAGCTGGTGGGCGCCCGCCTCATCTCCCACGCCGGTAAGCGGGCAGAGCGCCGGCAGCGAGCGGCCCGGCGGTGATGACGAGGACCACGCGTCGTTTTACTGAGCACGACTGATGCTTTAAGTCACTACCTCATCTGAGCCGGCGCCGCTTCTCGCCCTGCTGCCACCGGGTCACGTCGGATAAATAAGAATCTTACGCATTTTACAACAACAACAAAAAAGGAAGAGGGAAATGTTTCCTTGCTTTAAATTTTTCTTTTGAACAAGAAAAATACGAGTAAAAAGTATTGCTAAAAAAAGTATTGATAGAAATAGTTGAGATAAAAGTTAACAATCAAATAGTGACAGTGAAATGGTCAAAATTTAAACCGGCTATGGGATCACAAACGCTTTCTTTAGCTATGACTCAACCAAACCATTTGGTCGAGACGCTTCAGGCAGGTTTATATGATCAAGTTTCTATGGAGGACCAGGAGAGTCATGGAAAAGCTAAAGGAAGGCGGGAAAGCATTTAGGAAATGCATTTACAAAGGATTTGAAAATGCAAGCGAGAAAATGAAATGGGAATAAAAAAGGGATTTACTGCTTTTAAATGTGTGATAAGAAAAGTTATTTCTAATCAGGTTTATAAATTTGATTATTTAATTCTGCTTTTAGCCAAAGGATTTGATCATGCATTTTCAAATTACAGGATTTAATGTATTAATGAAAACAATTTGTAATTCCTATTTAATAATTCCATTTCAAATGTGCAATTATAAAATGTTTTGGATTTCTTTATGTATTACATTTTTCAGTTTGAAATTATATTTAGTAATACGTATTTTTATTTCACAATTAATAAATCAGCATGAAAACGCTTTTATTGCTTTTTAAATTACTCTCCTGGTCCTACATAAGTTTCATGATGATCACTAAAATTTCTGCTCTACCAAATGGTAGAAAAGGAAGACAAAGTGTTGAAATTACTCTGAAAAAGTGTGTCCAACTCGCTACCTTCCAGTTTTTTCCGGCTCTCACACAGATTATATCTGAAAATGCAGCCTTTGTTCCTGGTTTGCATCAGGTGTAATTGCAGCGTCCTCTGACGTCTTCCTGCTTCCTGCCAGGCTCGCTGCTGAACCTGGCCAAGCACCCGGCCTCCACGGTGCAGATCCTGGGAGCAGAGAAGGCGCTGTTCCGAGCCCTGAAGACCCGCAAAGACACGCCCAAGTACGGCCTGATCTACCACGCCTCGCTGGTGGGCCAGACCACGGCCAAGAACAAAGGCAAGGTGAGGACCGCCGCCGGGGTTACCGGGGGAACAGGCGGGGGAAAACGGCGGGATTGAGCGTCTCTGGTTGCGTGTGCAGATCTCCAGGATGCTGGCGGCGAAGGCGTCGCTGGCCGTTCGCTACGACGCGCTCGGAGAGGACACCAACGCAGAGATGGGAGCCGAGAACCGCGCCAAGCTTGAGGCCCGGCTGAGACAGCTGGAGGAGAAAGGAGTGAGTATGAGCCGGTACCGCGCCTGTTACCTGGCGATACGCAGCCTCCCATTTCCTTTATTTAATTTATTTATTTTTTTGGTGTGGATGCGATTTAAAGTGTGATTTTTTATTTTATTTTTTTATTTCTTTATTTTATGATTTTTTTTTTCAATGGTTTTCTTTTTTTTCCCCTCCAATTCAGATTTTTTTTCTAACATTTTATTTATTTATCTTTTTTTAATTTACAGACATTTTTTGTTTATTTTTAACTAAATAAAAATCATTATGCTTGCCAAACGAGGCCAGTAAAAAAACTTTTTTAGACTTTATTTAACTTTTTTTTGCCTACACTTTGAAACACTTTTTGTGGAAGTTTCAATAAGAAGATGTAACCTGCCCATCATTTTGCTTATATAATCTTGATAAGACAAGAAAATAATTGAGAAAAATGTTGGCATTTTCTCATTAAAAATTTTTGTTTCAATTTGTGCGTATTAGGGAAAAGTTTGTTTTAGCAAAAAGAAAAATATAAAAAAAAAACAATGAATATGCTATGAAAATGTCTGAATTGATATAAATGGATTTTTATTTCTCCTAACTAACCTGCCAGCTTCTCTATGGTTTCCACTTTCCTTCCATTAAACCATCGTCTGATTCCTCCACCTTTTATCCTCAGATCCGGAGGATAAGCGGGACGGGGAAGGCCATGGCCAAGGCGGATACCTACCAGCACAAGAGGTGAGGAGTCTGTCTCCTCCTGCAGGAAGATGGGGTTCTCCCCAATGAAAACAAGTTAAACTCTTTTTTTTTTTCTCCTCCGTCAGCGAGGTGAGAGTTTACGATCCCTCCGGAGATTCCACCATCCCCTCCACCTCAAAGAAGAGGAAGTTTGAGGAGGTGAAGGACGAAGAGGAGGAGGAGGAGGCTGTGACACCGGTGGTTAAAGCCAAAAAAGCCAAAAAGGAAGCAGCTGCAGAAGGTGGGTGAATTTAAACCCAGCGTTCGGCCTGATGTCCGGTTTCAGGGTGTTACAGATGTTTTTTTCTCCGTGTCGTAGAAGAAACGGCGGAAGCAGCAGAGGAGGAGACGGCGAAGAAAAAGAAGAAGAAGAAGAAGGACAAGAAAGCAGAGGAGGAGCCGGAGGAGGAACCAAAGGAGGAGGAAGAGGAGGAGGAGGTCACAGTGACGGAGGTAAGTCGTAGGAGATTATTTTAGCAAATTTCTGTTGTGTTTAATTTTCTAACTGCTCTCCGATTCCTTCGCAGACTTCAGAAAAGAAGAAGAAGAAGAAGAAAAAGAAGGTGAAAGAGGAGGAAGAAGACGAGTGAAAGAGACGGGACTGTATATATTTTCCTTTTTTATTTTTCTCATATTTTTATCATTAATAGGACATGGTCCTACAGAGACTCCTTCATTTTACTCACGTTTCATCAGACTGGGAGGAAATCCGAATACTTTTTTATTGCGTTGTAATTTACTCTCCTCGTTTTGCTGTTTCCATGTTTTAGTCGGTTTGTCTGAGTCAGGAAAAACCCTCAGATGAAATAATAAAATCAGATTTCCTACATCGCCTCTCAAGTCTTTTGTTTCCATGTTTCCTTCCTCCGACTCTGATGCACTTTGCCCGTATTTTCATGTAAAAATATTTAATTTATTTAGTCACGCTGTGTTTGACAGGAGCGTGAAGGAAAAATAAGTTCCTAGTAATTTGACCAAATTACTCATTTCTGCTTTTATTTGATTTCATTTAGAAATTCAGGTTTAAATCTGAGTCTGAAGAGGAGTTTATATTATTTTGCACTTCAGAAATTCAAAAGAACCAACATATTTTATTCAGTTGATATGACTGACTCTGGGTTCAAGGTGAGAAAATAAAAACCTCAGTAAACCAAGAAAAAAAAAATTATATCAGGAAAAAGTTGTAATTTTGATTTAAATGGTGCAGATGTGAGCTGGTACGTGTGCAGATGTTTTATAAATCTGCAGATCTTACATGCTGCTAATATCTGCATCCATAGTGGAATTACAGGAATAAACTGGAAACGTTTAGAAAAGCTTGTAAAGTCAAATATCTTTTACCTCTGGTTTTCTTGGCCGTACCCTGAACTCCGATTTCATATGTATCGTTTCATATTTTTGCCCATTTGTGTACAGCACTTTGTTTCAGCTGTGGTTGTTTTTTAAAGTGCTCTGTAAATAAAGTTGAGTTGAGTATATAGATCATGTAACACATTTTTTACATGTAAGTTTATATTGAATAGTATCATTTTTAATATATAAAGTAAAATATGCATATATTACAAATACTCAAGTTACTGTAATTAAGTCAATTTTTTGGATACTTGTACTTTTATGAGTATATTTTCAAAGTGTGTAATTTTACTCATACAAGAGTACAATTTATACCATGTAATCTACTTCACTACTTTTAAAATCATAAATCGGTACTGAGTACCAAACTTTAATCGTAATAGACTCGGTAATCTTAGAGGTTTCTTGCTGAAACTAAACAAAAGCTTTGAAAGTGAAGTGTGACAGAAAGGTGAGTATCTCTAGGATAGTATGACAATTACCTGAATAGTTTTTGATAAGAGTACTTTATACTTTTACTTAAGTATTTTTTTAAGACCAGTACTTTTACTTGTAAAGGAGTACAATTTAGGTAATGTAACCGTACTTGTACTTGAGAACAAATTTTCAGTTCGCTCTCCACCTCTGATAGATAGATAGATAGATAGATAGTCAGATAGATAGATAGATAGTCCAGGCATTGAAATGGATGATGAGGCATTACTAGTCGAGCACCGATCCACCGCATCGTATCTGGGCTCGGCTGTACAGTCTTACTGTTTCCACTCATGGTTACCACATGGAAACGGCTGCGCGAGACCCCGGTGTAATGAAGCGGAGCTGAAAAGTTTTTTAACCGTGAGCTGATTTCTGGAACTTGTGCTTTATAAGAAAAACTAAGAAGGAGGTAAAATGTCGCAGTTACAGGCGCGGTTCTTCACGGAGGACAAGAGGTGAGTTTAACTGACTTCGCTCGCGCAGCAGCTAGCTTACCAGCTAGCAGCATGTTGTAAATCTTACGATAACAGCTTGAAATGTGGCTCCTTAAATCTGTAATTTAATAATTTTTTTATTCTAAATCAAGCTTAGAAGCTGAATAATGTAATAAGAGCCCTGGGAGCGATGTTTTTAATCCGTGTTTATATTTTTGTCTCTAATGCTAACAACAGAACTCTGCTATATTATATTATATTATATTATATACCGACACCCTTATGTCATTGTTTAAAAGTTTTTCACAAAACAAAAAACTTCACATAATATTGAATATATTATAATAAATTTCATTCAAAATATTTTTGTGAAAATTGATTTTTGTTGACATGTTAAAACAATGTTACATGAGACGAAGAAATGACATATTTGTAAAAATATGACTTGGGCGATTATTTTATTATATATTTATAATCTCTAATGAAAGTGTTGGTGATGGATGTACATGTTTATGTTTTGCAGATATGTTGTAGATGATGTCCCGTTCTCCATCCCTGCTGCCTCTGAAGTCCCAGACCTCAGCAAAGTTATCAACAAGCTCCTGGAGGCCAAAAATGGTAAAAAAAAAAAGCAGCTCATCTCATCCTAGAAAGTCCCATCCACCTTCACTGTGATGCTTTCAGGTAAAACATGTTTATTTCCACAGCTTCTCACAGCAAAGTGGAGTTTGACTTCCTGGTCAGGGGTCAGTTTCTGCGGACGACGCTGTCCTCTCACATGGAGGCGGAGGGGATCTCATCGGTATGAGAGCAGCCAGCTCCGGTCCAGCCATCGCTGTTCGCTCAGGATCTCATCCAGATGTGTGTTTGTGTTTCAGGAAGAAGTTGTGGAGATCGAGTACGTAGAGCGGATCACAGCTCCTGAACCGGAGGAGTGTATGATGCACGATGACTGGATCAGCTCCATAGACGCCGACACTGAGTGGTGAGATGAAAATAGCTCTTTTTTTCCTCTGCGTCTTTGTCCGAAGAGGTTTTCTTTGGAGAAGGGAGAAATAACGGAAGTCCAGTTGCTTTATCTTTAAACTCTTTCCTTTCTCTGCTTCCTTTCTTTAACACAACACGGAGAAAGTCCCACAGATGGAAAATCCCCTGATGTTTCCTGGATTTTATATGTGCTGTTGTTTCTTCATCTGGTCAATTTTTAGACTTCTTTTCTTTCCCAACTCCTCTACTTTCAGACTAGCAGAAAGAAAAAGTCAAATTTGCACAGTTTAGATGTTTATTTCTTAACTCTTTGTCTCAGTTTGCGCCCAAACCTTGTTGAAAGTTTGACCTTTTTATTATTATCACCTTATGTCCGCATCATTTCCCCTGTACGACCCACGAACCTGACTGTATAATGGAGATTTTGTGTCATTGCTTCATATTGGTCATGTGACACATTCCTTTAAATTCCTCTTGGGCTTTTTGTGGGATTTTTAGGAAAACTGTAAAGTAAACGAGAATAGACACTACAGGAAAACGTAAACAGGAGATCAGCTGATGAGAAACACGATTCTTTGGTTGCTGATTAAATTTAAATTCTCACAATTATTCGATTTTGTGGAGAAAAAGAAAACACTTTACCAAAGATCTTTTTGCTTTTTTTTATTTTTCTTAATTTCAATTAGGAGAAAACATCACAAGTGGCAGACCAACATTCTGCTGCTATAAAGCCCGACAATACAACTAAAAAAGATAAATAAAAATAATAATAAAACAATAAAAATAAATAACAATAAAAACAAAATTAAAAACTAATAAAAAAATTTTTAGCATTTATTTGAAAAAAGATAGATCTTTTCACAAAAAAAACCAATTTTGAAATAAAAAATCTAGAGGTGTCCCTAACGATTATTTTTTCTTCGATTAATCGATCGAGTATTTTTTCGATTAATCGATTAGTCTATTGATTATTTTCAACAAAAAGATGCAGTACAAGAAATCTATGAAACTAACAATTAATTTTCAAATAATCTAAACATTATTAGAAAAATAACATGTATTAATATAATAGAAATAATATAACAGAAAATAATATTTCCTATATTCCTTTCATATAAAATACCGAAATTTGTCTAGATTTCTCAATAATATGCTTATTTTGGCAATGTTGGTGGTTTGATGAGTAACAGTGTTACTGAATCCACCTAAAAATGTTTCACCTTCATTTATGAAGTTAATGACATCTTTAAACTTATTCATATGAGCTCCGTGTGCCGCATCTCGGCTACTTGAGGGTTAATTTGTGTCCTCAGAAGCCCATCATCTCACACAAGGAGCCCCGTGGGCAGCAACCGTTGGCTAGTTAGCTAACTAACCGTTAGCTAACTAACGGTCGCTGCTGCTCTACAGGACGCTGCAAACAATATAATTATCATTATTTAGGCCGTGGTGCTGACAGCATAGAAACCGTGATAAATATCCCCAGACTTTGGAGACTTAGAGCGACTTTTTTAGTGTTTCTGTTGCTTTAGTAGCGACTGGGTTGCCCTCGGACGCCGCTATCTTTGATATGACGTCATTCACGACGCGCAAAATTCGTGTCGACGTATTTACGTCATCGATGACGTCGATTACGTCGACGCGTCGTCCCAGCCCTAAAAAAATCAGTATATCTATAAATTTTTTGATTTTCCCATCCCTTGTGCTCGTGGTTCTCTTGGCCTGTGAAATAGGATCGGAATATGCAGGAAAAGTTTAGGAATTCCTGCTCTTCCTGTAAATCTTTCCATGCACCCGGCAGGGAAGGATGTGGGCATAAATCTCTCCGTCTAATCAGCTGTTTTACTTTTTTATTCTTGCTTTAACTAGATCTGATGTCTGTGTAAATTATCACAGTCCAAAGGTTTGATGGACTTTTTGTTTTGTCGTTCTTTGGGTCTAAAATCTGCACTTCAGCAGGAATTCCTGCCTCCAGACTTGCCAGTTCTGCTCCAGCCTGTGTTATGTCTCATTCACAGCCTAACGCAGCTTTTTCTGCTTGTATGATGTGATAAATCAACCTCAGACTTAAACATGTCGGGGAACTTTTTTCCTCATTTGCATATTTAAAGTGTAGTGGTTCAGAGTGATTTATCTCAGTTAGTCTGGTTTTTCACGGTTCGGGTGGATTTCATGGTGGTTTGCAGGATCCTGACTGGCTCGTACGATAAGATGGCCAGGATCTGGTCCGTGGAGGGAAAGGCGGTGACGACGGTGGCCGGACACTCGGATGTGGTGAAGGACGTAGCCTGGGTCAAACGGGGTGAGCAGAGTAGAAGCTGAATGATAATTTCACTTTATTTACAAAAAACTTCACAACATCAATAAAATAAAGCAGCTCATCAGGAAATGGCCTCTTTGACTTTGACCAAAACCATGAACATTTAAACTCAGTAAACAGGTTGATGCTGTTTTAAAATGGAGTTTTTACGAATTTTTCTTTTATAAAATGGCTTTTATCTTTAATCTCTTTAACATTTTCTGCACGCTTTTTTCTTTTTAGTAGATTAAGATCCTTTTAGTATTATTTAAGCTTTCAATGGACCATCCACCCACTTTTCTTAACCCTGCATGAGTTATCTGGTCCTGTGTTTCATTTTTACTTATTATTTTCATTTATTTGTTCTTATTTAATTTTATTTATGTTTCTAATGTATTTATTGATGCTGTGCAGCACGTTGAAGACGTGTTGTGTTTAAAATGTGCGTTATGAATGAAGCAGTGTTTTCTGTGCAGACGGTCTGACGTCGCTGCTGCTGACGGCCTCTCTGGACCAGACGCTGCTGCTGTGGGAGTGGAACTCAGAGAAGAACAAGGCCACAGCCAGACACTGTTGCCGGGGACACACAGGAAGTGTGGACACGGTTTCCACGGACCCCAGCGGCTCAAAGGTAACGAAGCGGCGTGTGAGGAGGAGGACAGAGGGAGCTTTCTGTGTCTGAGACGTCTGTGCTTTCCTCAGTTCTGCAGCGGCTCCTGGGACAAGATGCTGAAGATCTGGTCGGCAGGTAGGTTTCTCCGTGCAGAGGCTTCGTCCTGCCCGAGGCCGCAGCCTGACCCGCTCTCTGCCTTCCAGCCGTCACAGACGAAGCAGACGACGAGGAGGAGGCGGTGGACCGGCCGAGGAAGAAGCAGAAGACGCAGCAGCTGGGTCTGACCCGGGTGAGCAGAGCGGACGCTCCGTCCAGCCGGCAGCAGGACGCCTCCTTCATCTCCTCCTTTCCCCCAACAGACGCCGCTGATGACGCTGTCCGGCCACAACGAGGCCGTGTCCTCGGTGCTGTGGAGCGACAGCGAGGAGGTGTGCAGCGCGTCCTGGGATCACACCATCCGGGTCTGGGATGTAGAGACCGGAGAAAGAAAGACCACACTGGTGAGCTGCACACGGGAGCTCGGTGGAGGAACAAAGCCGACCGAAGCTTTCCATTAGAGCCAGAGCGATACGGGTTTATCAGGGTCGATATCGATACTAATGTATCAGACATCGGCTTCTGACATATATCGGCCAGTATATGAAATAATATTTCAATAATTCCTCGGTATAATGAGTCATTTTTCATAATTTATTGTTATTTTACTTCATTCTCAAATATTGTTTTATTTACTGAGTTTATTTTATTGTATTCTATCAATCTAAAGATCTATCTATCTAAAGATCTACCTATCATCTATCTATCTGTCGATCGATCTTGATGGATAATATATGTATATATTCTGGAAATAGTTGATGACACAATAATTTACCAGACCCTTGTGTCATTGGATGTGTTTTTATTGTTTATCTAATACATTATTCAACAAATATTTAAAATAGTGGAATATGTTTTATTCCAAAAATGTGGCTGTGAAACATCCAGTTTGGCTCACGAAGTGTCTTTGAAATTATAAATTTAATATCACTGGGGTTAAAAGTTAGGGTTGTGGAAAAAATATATTCACATAAATATGAGAATTTATTTGTATCACTGTTTTCAAAAGGATTTCTTTTCTTTCTTTTTTTTTCCCAAAATATTTTTTTATATATTTTACTTTTTTTTTTACATTATAATAATTAAAATGATGGTCTGGCTAATTGAAATTTAAATAAAAGAAAAAAAAAACACTTAGCAAAAAAAAACGTTCAAAAAGAAATTCATGTAATGCTGAAAAAATAAGGAAAAAATCCCATGACATGTTTAAGTCTGAGGTTGATTTATCATATCATATTTCATTGTCTTTTCCCCACAGACGGGCAGCAAGGTGTTCACCTGCATCTCCTTCTCCCCGCTGTGCCGGCGGCTGGCCTCCGGCAGCACAGACCGGCACATCAGGCTGTGGGACCCCCGGATCAAAGGTACAGCATCGTCACACCTAACGCTGCTCCGGTTCTCTCCGGGTCCCTTCATGCTCCTCTCCTCATCAGACGGAGCTCTGGTGCTGCTGTCCCTCACCTCCCACACCGGCTGGGTCACCTCCGTCAAGTGGTCTCCGTCACACGAGCACCAGCTCGTCTCCGGGTCCCTCGACAACCTGGTGAAACTCTGGGACACCAGAAGGTTTGTGAGGATTTCATTTATCACTTCATAATGTTTTTAATTCAGTTAAAATGTCATTTAAATCTTCTCCTTCGGGTTTACATGGAATTATAAATTCTGAATAAAAGTTAACATTGAAAACATTAATCTTAATTTTCTTAAATGGGCATATTTCATCATATATCTGCATCTGATGACATGAGATGAACGAGATTCGGTCGTTTGCTGGATCAGGAGCTAACTCTGCTCCGTCCTGCAGCTGTAAGGCTCCGCTGTACGACCTGGCCGCCCACCAGGACAAAGTGTTCAGTGTGGACTGGACGGAGAGCGGGGTAAGACCGGATAATTCATGTTTCACAGCCACACCGGCTCTCCCGCCTCTCAACTCGCTGCTTGTTGTGTTTCCAGCTGCTGCTGAGCGGAGGAGCCGATAACAAGCTGTACAGCTACAGATACTCCTCCTGTCAGACAGATGCCGGGGCCTAGACCCCATCATCATCATCATCATCATCAGCATGCATCATCATCAGCACACGGACCGCACGCTTTGTTCTCATCTTCAGTGTTTACAGAAGTTTTCTTGTTTTTCTTTCCCTGAAACCCAAACCGAGTAAATTCTTTCCTAAAATCTTGTGTCCTCTGCTTCATCCTGAGAAAGCTGCTGGGGAATATGATCACAAGGCAGAAAGGTCCGGCTCCTTCGTACATTTATGCATCAGCGCTGCAGAAACCGAACAATAAAATGAGATGAAGATCAAACGGAAATGATGCGTTTCAGCATAAAGGCTGAAATAAAGAAATGTCCAGTTGTAAGTGAGAGAGAACAGCAAGCTTTTCTAATCCAACCCCAATTAATTACAATAAAAATCGTCATTATAAATTTACTAATAATAATGATGGAATAATGTGTGCCGTGTGTAGATCATATATAAGTATATATAGTAATAACTATCAGTTCCATATGAAAGGCATGATGCTATAATGAAGATGTAAAGTAGTAATAACATTAACAATACTCAGATTATATTCACTTATGTTCATATAATAACGTGACATAAGGAGGACTAACTGCTCATTTCTCCTTGAATATGTGGGCATTTCTTCTGTTTGCCCTCCAGTAAATCAATCAATAAGTTAATAATTTAATTTATATTTGGAAGTAAAGCACATGGAGCACGTTGGACGTGTTAAAGCTGAATTACATATTTTAAAGCACCTTTCAAAGATATGGATATTAATAAATACAACCACATACAACACAGAAAGATTTGACCTCACACCACATTCGCATCTAAATAAGAACAAACTGATCACGTGAACAGGTTATATATGTGGTGCACTTCTTGTTTCCTGAGAAATACATGACAAACTTCCTCGTGCTTGCAGAAGATTGAGGGTAAGTTGATTTTTTCCTGCTCCAACTGGTTTAACCGTGGGGACAAAAACGAAGAGGTATCACTCCTACCTCTTTTTAAAACATTAACATGGTTTGATTTTAAAACACTGAATGGCAATATGGGTGTTTCATTTGTATATTTATATTTATTAACCAGATTCCAAACATATTCAGTATGAAGAACTTTAAGTTTTCTTCGGGTGTGAGAGTGAAGGTTTTTGTTTGTGTGTTTGTTAGGGTTTGGTGTGGGGCAAGGGGTCTGCAACCTCTTCAATCCAAAGAGATAACTTTGGCCTCAGCCTACCTATAAAAGCTTGTTTAGAGCCACAAATTTTACATGACCTTTTGATGAATAATTTGTTGATGAATATCTATGAGGGGAATTTTTTCATTTTTGGAAAAACAACCATTTTATTTTTCTATTTTTAAGTTTTAAAATAAAGAAAAACAAATCTTTGAAAATAGAAAATCCACCTATATGAACTGTAGATATTTGTGGAAACTTTATATTTCCAAATTAATAACAAGAAAATAGATGTAAAAGAATACCACTACTTCTAATTTAATCATTTTGTGGAAGTTAATCATTAATTGTGTTTAATGCAAGTATTTAATGAAAATAATTTCTCAAACTTGAATTTTTCATAATATCTATGACAACATTAGCCATTTAAAAAAAAATCCTTATTATATATTCTAGAGCCGTTTTGGAAGGTCCAAAGACCCACACTGTGGGAGGAAAAAAACAAAAGAGTCAATAGACGATCTTTGTCTATGAGGCGATGCGCGCCGCCCCCTGCTGTCCGCGCGCCTCCCCTACAGTTACTCCACACATCCTGTTTCTCTGACTCAGATGATGATGGCAATCGGCAGAGGAGGTTAGCTGACCTTCGCTACATAGATGCTCGCGCTGCTGGACAACACTGGAAACAAGGTAGCGGGTTACTCCCCACGTCATTTAGTACCTGTCTGGGAGAAGAATTGAACGAAATAAAATATAAAACACTTGTTTCCTGGACGTTAAAAATGTTGGCGTAGTCGTTAACGTAGCTGACTGGCTGCTACTAGCTTAACTGCTGCTCACGCGCAGCCTCATTTACGTTAACTTTTACTCTTTTTTTCTGATTTTATCGTGTCCGTTTGCTAACTTTTCCGTTAATTTATCCATCAGAAGTGATGAATACGCTCGGTGTTTGTCACCGCCAGATGAAACCGAACACCTGCCCGTCACGCGTGCGTCCTCCCCGGCTCTCCTGGCCGCTGGAGACGCAGGTGTCCGATCCCTGAACCTGGATCCATTTAGCTCCTTTAGCTCCCGGCGTCCATGACTTCTGCTCCGCCTCATTTTTATCTCTAGTAACGGCTTGAAACTTGATTATGGCTCGCCTGGGAAACAGCTGTTAGCTCAGTTGTGAAGCTGTTCCCAGTTTAATCGGACTAGGAACCAGCAGAGTGAAGCCTCTGCTGCTTATCTCCATATTTAAACGTTTATTCTCCATATCTCTGCCTGAATAGTGTCTGTGTTATTATTATATTGTATATTGTATTATATATTATTATTATATTGTCTGGTATTTTATCCTTAAGACTCAATATGTATTTGTTTTGGCCATTTGCTCTCTGACTTGATGTATTGATTTCAAGAATTTAATGAAGAAATTGGTTTAAAAAAAAAAAAAAAAATAGTGTCTGTGTTTGTCCTCAGGACGGAAGACATCAGATCTGCAGCCATGGACGGGTGGGTACTGCTGGACGTGGTGCTCTCTCTCTCTCTCTGATGGCAGGGGTGGATGACAGGTGTTTCCGTGGCCCCAGGTTTGCGGGGGACATGCTGAGCGGGGGCCGGGCGCTGCTGGGGGAGGACAGCTCGGTGATGGCCCGCATGCAGAAGAAGTTCTGGAAGACCAAGCAGGTCCTCATCAAGGCCACGGGCAAGAAGGAGGACGAGTACGTGGTGGCTTCAGATGCTGACCTGGACGCCAAGCTGGAGGTGGGACAGACGGCTTGTTTACATCTTTTAAAGAAATGTTTTTATTTTTAAAATTATCCATTATTGGGAAAAAGTATTGCGTCTTGGTTTACTTATCTTTTTATTGGAAAAAAATCCAGCGATATTTCATTTTTCATGATTTATCGTTATCTTATTTCATTCTCGCTGAATCAGGAAATGCTCAAGAAAAGTAAAAGTATTTAAAGTATATAAAGTTTTGTGTAGTTCTTGAATAAATGTGCTGCATCACTTCTCACCATTAAAGATTTAATAAGTAATATTTTATCTAACGACAGTTTTATTGCCGTTAACATCCAGTAAATGACTGGCTGATAGTCTCGTAGATGATCAGTGTTTAAATGACCCAGAAAAAGTTTTTGTAATCTAAATATGTTCATTTTATAGGACGATGGACTCAGGTCTGTGGGTGATTAAACATTAGTAGAAATAAATGATTTCCCCTCAGGCTCAGGGTGAACTGTTGTGCTCATATTCCCGTCTTGCAGTGGTATAAACGTAGATGGAGACAAACTCCAGCATCCGTCTGGATGCTGTAACGTTTCTGTGAAATTCAGTCTGGAGCTGGCCGTGCTTGTGTTTAACAGCTCTGTTGAGGTTTTCGTTGCACTAATATTGATGTTTTTATGAACATAAAGCATAAATGTTCATGTTGAGCTCTTTTTCTTCAGGGGTTTTCATATGATTAAGATTTTCAGAGATGTTGGTTGTGCAGACTTGATCTGAACGTGTGACAGGAGTTCTATGAGGGTTGAGAAAGAAGCCGTGAGGAGGATGAGGGGCGCTGCCACCTTCCTGCTGTTTATTGTGGAGTTAATGAGTAACTGCACATGTGCAGAGCGCCTCCTGCTCTGAGAGGAGGAGGTCATGGCGGCAATATATCGAGATTTTGGAACATGAGAAATAGTGAGGGAATATCTTTTACATGAGTCGGCTTGTTTTGAGATAAAAGTTGCATTGATACTGATACCAGTATCGGTACCGATACGAAATCGATCGATATCAGGAACCGATTCTAGTTTATTACGCACAAATGTTTATTTTCACTTGAAATTTTAGTTCTGTTGTCGTTTTTATTTATATATGTTTTAATTTATTCCACTATCAAAGAATATAAAACGTGTTTTCCAATTTATTGCATTTTTTTAGTGCAGTAGAAGTATCGCATCGGTACTCTGTAGTACTCAAGAACTCAGATTCAAGTATCAGTATCTAATCCGTTTGGAAGAAAAGTGGTATTGTTGCATCCCTAATTACAAGTCTCTCCTTTTTGCTAGCATTTTGCACAGCTGTGTCTTTGTTTTGGTCATTTAAATTATTTTCTTATTATAGTAATACATGTATTTTAATTTCAGTCACATGTCTTAATGCACATGTCTCTCGCAGTTCTTCCGCTCCGTCCAGTCCACCTGCACCGAGCTGCTGAAGGTGATCGAGAAGTACCAGCACAGAATCACACGTGAGTCCCGTCAGAACCTGCTGATCCGGCCTCGGCGCCGCTCTGAGCGCCGTCTGAGCGCCGTCCTGTCCTCAGGTCTGTCCCAGGAGGAGAACGAGCTGGGCCTCTTCCTGCGCTTCCAGGCCGAGCACGACCGCACCAAGGCTGGCAAAATGATGGACGCCACCAGCAAGGCGCTGTGCGCCTCGGCCAAGCAGAGGTTATTTTTCCCACATTACATTTTCTCTGTTTTCATTTTTGATAATCCTGTTATTTTCATTATATTTATGGGCAATCCCGTTTATTTCTACCTTTTACACCTATTTTATGACCTAGAAGAGTGTTTTTTTTATGTAACTGTCAAAATGTACACAAATTAAATAGGTATTAACTTAAGTTGAGGTGACATACAAGAATACAGTAACATGCCGCATATTAATGATGACTGATGACTGGAACCATCTACAAGATCATGAAACTTAGCTCATTTATTCCTTTTTCCACTTTCAAAACCTTAGTTAGAAAGATTGTATGCTATCAATGCTCCTGTTATTAATTGCTTTTATTATTTTGAAATGTTGTTTTATTTGTATCCTTTTAAGCCTGCTGAATCTGTGTATTGTGTTTTTGTATTTTTATACTCTGTTTTAAATGATTGTTTCTCGCGTGATCTTTGCCTCTGGCCAAGGCCGTCATTGTAAATGAGAATTTGTTCTCAATTGACTCATCTGGTTAAATAAATAAAATTAAAGTGCATCAAAAACAAGCAGCTAGTGATGCATTTTACTAGTGCAGCTTAAAAAAATATTACAACATATAATTATAACATCATTATAATGATATATATCCTGTTAAATATTGTAATAAAGTAATATATTTAAATAAAAGAATTCTGTGGGTAAAATGCGAGTTATTGCAAGAAGGGATGTAACGATACTTTGAAAATCGATTTAAAATTGATTTAAACTGGTTTAAATGGCGTTCGATGTAGAAAAAAGGGAAATCGATTTGCATGCAATGCATCAATGCAGATGATGTTCAAAACAAACAAAACTTCTTTTGTTCATAAACAAATTTGTGATCATTTCCAAATCTCTGATAATTATTCGTTCAGTGTTAAGTTTCGTTAGTACAACAGGCAAGAGAAGGTCACATTTTTTAACAAGGGAGAAAAAGGCCAATATAAGAAAAAGATAATTCATTTGGCCATAAAATAACAAATTAATTTTGTTGGAAACAAAATAACGAAATTGAGAACTTTAAAATCAAGAATTAAATCGAATCGTGGCCTGAGTGAATCGTTACATCCCTAATTGTGAGTTAAGTCTGTTAGAAGCCCACATGGACTAATTAATAGTGATTTGTTTATTTCGCAGAACTGTAGCAGTCAGATGCAGCTCAGTGTCATGGGCTGAGCTAAACTGTCAGTTGGGATTTCCGAGCTGCATTGAATGCATCATTAATGCACGGCAGGCTGCGTCTCCACAAAATCATGTTTTGTTTTCTGCTCCTCAACCTGTGGAGGGTTGGAGTCGCTTGTCCTGCATCATCTCTCGAACCCGGGTTAACCCGTCTGCCTTCCTGTCCACAGGATGGCGCTGTGCCCGCCGCTGCAGCGCCTGCAGCAGGAAGTGGAGACGTTCCGGCGGCGTGCCATCGCCGACACGCTGCTGACGGTGGGCCGCATGGAGAAGGCCCGCACTGAGTACCGCGGGGCCCTGCTGTGGATGAAGGACGTGTCCCAGGAGCTGGACCCGGACACGTACAAGCAGCTGGAGAAGTTCCGCAAGGCAGGAGATGCACACAGACACACACAGACACACAAACACACAATTAACTCGTTAATGAAAGCTATAGGAAGGCGGTAAAGCATTTAGGAAATGCATTGCCGAGAACAATTTTAAAAATGTTAGGGGGAAAAGGAAATGGAAAAGGGAATTACAGTTTTTAAATGTACGATATGTAAAGTATTTCTAAACAGATTTATAAATGTGATCATTTAATTCTGCTTTTAGTAAAAGGATTTGAAAATGAATGTTCAAATCATTTGATTTAATAATGTATTAATGAAAACAATTTGTAATTCCTGTTTAATAATTCCATTTCAAATGTGCAATTATAAAATGCTTTGGTAATTTGATATATTTTTTATAATTTGATTGTTCGATTTCAAATTATACTTTATAATACATATTTTTATTTCACAATAAATTAATCAGCATGAAAATGCTGTATTGCTTTTTAAATGACTCTCCTGGTCCTCCAAACCAAACGGGTAAGAATTAAATTCTTTTTTTGATATGAAAAATTAAGATATTTAAACTAATTTACATATAAACATTTAAAAATTAATTTTAATATTTATCTTAATCCACAATTCTTTTTAAATTTTTCAGTTTTAAAAAATTAATCGAAAAAGTAAAATATAAATACATTTCTGATATGAAATCTAATTTTTTTGTTTTAATTTTTAAAGTTATTTTTAAATGTAAACTAATTTAAAAAATAAAATTTTTAGTGTTTAGTAATATTTAAATTAGGTAAACAGTAATCTGATTACCCCAATGTCTCTGCCGTCAGGTCCAGGCGCAGGTCCGAGGGACAAAGGGCCAGTTTGACAAACTGAAGAACGACGTTTGTCAGAAGGTAGACATGCTGGGAGCGAGCCGCTGCAACATGCTGTCCCACTCGCTCTGCACCTACCAGGTACTACTATAGTACTGTCCCACTCGCTCTGCACCTACCAGGTACTACTATAGTACTACTATAGTACTGTCCCACTCCCTCTGCACCTACCAGGTACCATTATAGTACTATGGTACCGTCTGTGTATATATGCACACAGCTAACATTGCTCATGGTTACCTGTCTGTGTACAAGTATACACACATACATGGTCCGACGCTAAGGTTTTTTCCTACTTGCCCTGCCGGGCAAGTACTTCTCAAGTCTACTTGCCCCATTAAATTTCCCATTGACTGTGTGCAATACTTCGCAACACTTCGTCCTTCAGAAAACAGTATTTATGTTATATGTCATTACAGTGTCATGCATTGAAAAACATTTTAACAAAAAACAATACAATTCCCTTATAAGGGTCCAGAAAGAAGTATGTGTAAGTGTGTAATACATTACATTACACCGTGCCCGATCGCAGTTAAAATCTTGCACTGAAGGGCCTTCAATCGCCACAAACATAAACTTGTCCAACATTTTAACAGATAGCTGCTCGTCCAGTCAGATTTTATTTCATTGCACTGAAGCCATACAGGGTTTCCTCTGCATTCGTTTAGGAGCGGCGCCGCCTTTCCTAAAATCCAGCCGCTGCTGCTTAATTTTTTTTAATTGACGTGAATAAAGCCCCGCTGCATGTTTCCTCACAGCACATTAATCATACTTCTGGTCCTAACCAGCAGAACTCAGTGTTTCCTCGTGGAGCAGCCGTGGCAGCGCTCCATGCCATCACTGAAGCTGCGTTACAGCTGCATCAAAACGAGGAGACGTTACATGTGCAAGTTGATGATGCCGCGGAGGTTGGAAAGAAGCGGGTTACCCACCAGAACGCGGCGCGAGTTGGTCCGATGTAAATCGGTCATAAGGCTTTAAAGATATAAACGTTATGAATGAAAGACGGGCATCGCACCCGTGGGGAATACGGGTGTTTTAACACTCACACTTTTCTTA
>JAVQJG010004605.1:0-11936 GCA_036024015.1 Craterocephalus amniculus | reverse complement strand
TGAAAGACTTAATCATTACACAGCACCTTTTTGAGTGTTTCGAAGCATGTGATTGGACATACTGTCACTTTTAAGCACAGATACTTGTAGTGCAGCATTTCAGTAAATGCATCTGAAGTGGCCGATTTATCATTTAAAGTCAAACTGGTCTTGCTCATCAGTTGTTATTGTTAATAGTTAGCTTGTGTGGGCAAGCAGCGGCCTTTTTGCCGTGTTCGATCCTCTCAGCGTCCGGGTTTTGGAAAGGAGAAATAAAGACTCTTTCTAGTAATAAAGCACTTTGTTTCTGTTCGGGCAGAATTTTTTATGAGTCAATGAGGTGAAAAGCCTCAGGCGACGAGTTGTTGTTGTTGTTATTGTTATTGGTGTGTAAGTGTGCCCTTGTGTGAATGGTGTGCTTGTGTGTGTGTGTGTTCCCCCTCCACCCCGTTGCTGATTGTTTACAGCCTCACCTTACTGGAGTCCAGATGTGACCGTGCAGTCTGAGTCTGGCTGTCCAAGGCTGACATCAAGTCTTTGTAGAAGTCTACCCCATATGCCTCCCCTAACCTCCCCTCCACGTACACACACACACACACACACACCACAAACACACTGGCTTGCTTCCATACAAATGGCTTCTCCCCTTACCAGCAGACAGATGCTGCATAAACTGACCAGAGGCCGGTAGTGTTTCTGTATATTCGTACGAGCCTTCAGGCTGTTCCTGACAGACGAGGCATGAGGGTAATGAGGTTACTCCGTTTCCTCTTTTGGCCTTCCTGTCCACTCCTAGTATGTGTGTGTGTGTGTTCAGTTTCAGCTTTGTGACGTGATACACACACCAGCTATTGGTTTCCTTTTTCCTTTTTTAAAAATCTAATTCATAGCAAGCATTTAGTCTGTTTTCTGTTGGTATTATAAGATTTCCTACTCAGTGATAGTGAATGAAAGGCCAAACGTGTCCAACTGTTAACCAGAAAGGTTATTACCAAGTAGTAATGGGATTACTTTTCTCAAATGAAAGTCCATTTTCACAAGGCTTTCTTGTGTTTTAATCAACAGGTGATTTATCATCTAAACCCTCCTAAAAGGAATCTTTTATATTAGACTAGTTGTTGCTGGGCTGCACAGTACAATGGCAATTTGTTATCATAATGTCATATTGCATATATATATATATAAATATAAAAGATATTGCAAAGGCATTTTGGTTTGAAATTAGAAAAGCACGGGTGTATTACTGAAAACGACATTCCACTAAGGCGGTAGTCTGCTTTTGTTGATGTTTTGAGATTAGCAACATGTACAATATTTGTTTGTATATTGCAGGTGATAGAATTGCAATGTTTCACAGTGATATTACATGTTTTCCCAATATTGTGCAGCCGTGCCATCTGCTTTTTTATTTTTGTTTGGTCCTCTACTAAAAATGTGATCGTGCTTGTGGGCAGGAAAAATACTTCAGAAGAAGTGGATGAGAATCGATTTATTTCTAATGCATGTGTTCTATTCCACTGCCTCGGTGACACAAATTCAGCTTCTATAATGTGGCCCTTTTCCTTTTTATCTCACCGTGTTAATACCTTTTAAGCTGGAATGATTGAAATTTGACATTAATCTCTGTAAATAAATGTCCTGTCAGGAATATCTTTAAAATGGAAGAATTTTTTTATAATCTTCAAATACGTATGGCACGTACTGTCTAATAACCTGCAGAGCACATTTCTTCAGCTGTAAATATGCTATTGCTATTGATTTTCTTTATTTATCTATTTTTTCTAAAGAAAAAAAAAAGAAGCCATCCCTTTCATATTTGTCTCTGTAGACCAAGACAATTTACGGTGTGGAAGCGAGAGGGTTAGAAATGCAGCTCTGTTAAGTGGGATCAGCAGCACGGTCTTCCTCGGATCCCCGGGGAGCTGCAGGGAGATGTTGCAGCCGCTGCAGTTGCTACCATGATGAATGACAACATGTCGGGGAGTGCCGTCCATCAGATCTTGCAGTCTTTGTGGCCACAGCTAGCCAGCTTTTCATTGTGTGTGTGTGTGTGTGTGTGTGTGTGTGTTGCAGTGTATGAAACTGAGTCAAACCTCTGCTCAGTGACATGCAGGCAGAGTGAAAATGATGTTGTGACACAGTTGCAGGGCAAGTGTGCTGAATGAGGTTGTTTATTATTGAACCAGAGCCATTTGTTATGCAAGGTGTCAGATCAGAGAGGACACATACACACAAGGGCTGATTTATTGCAAATCATAACACACTTCTACTCTGAGGCCTGCTTTTCAGTGTACTGTAAAATCAGAGGCAACCCGGCCCTCGTAACCTGCCAAATGTAACTTAGCAGTTTGAGGAATTTTCCTCTGCTGGGTTCTAAAATCCATGAAGACAAGGCTGTGAAACAGAGATGCTGCTGCAAAGCTGATGTCAAACAATTGCTTCAACATCTCCCTTATGAGAAAGGCTTAAAATTCCCTTAGCAGCAATTTCACCATGCTTTCTAGGCTGTGTGGCTCTAAATGAAGAGGAAATGGTTGCTTTGAGCCCAGCATTTTGTGATAATGCTCTTCTGGTGATGTGCTCCACACACTAAGACCAGAATAAAAGCTTCAATTCTTTCCATGTTGTGTTGTTCTTCAATTATATTTACAGGTATTAAAACAAATTTGCATCACAGAGTAGGAAAGGGTTTATCGGCATTTTTCATTTTTAGAGATTCACTTATGTGTTTTTTTGGGTGGATCTGATGAAATTTGGATTTCGCCCGACACAGATAGGCATGATCAAACAAAAGGTAGTTATAATTTTGTATTAACAACTGCTTTTTATTTTTAGCAGACTTTCCCAGACTGATCCTAGACAGACGGACTGATTGAGCAGAATGAGGAAGTGGAGCAACGTGCCTGTGGCCTTTTACGGCTCTGCTGGAAAGCTTCAAGACCATTTTCTCTTCCTTTCTTAGCTGAACAATGTTTTAGCCTGGAAACCTTGAATCCTTGGCCATACACACATTTCATGTTGCCGTCTTTCTTTTTTATGTGTCCAAACTAAAATATAGCCAAACTAGTGTCATACGAAGGTAGCATGGGCAAAATCATTCCCCGTCAGACTCATAGGGTTCAGGTGTTCAGTAAAACTGCATCTGAAGTAGAATCTTAGACTAAAAACTCAATCATCTATAGTTATTTGTACAAACGCACGCTCTAATGGAAATATTTCATGAACTTATTTTGCAGTTCTACTATACTACTGCCCTCTTCTGCATTTGAGAGCTATCTGCACTTGCATAAGTGCAGCAGAACACGGTTTGTGTTTGCCCAGGCAGTTGTGCTGCAGAAGACCCAGCATGGAGCCCCTTTATTGCTGCCGGGCTGTGATGTCGGCTATAGACATGAGTTTTCAAAAACAGCTTGACTTCTTTTTGTTCTGTGACCAAACTTCAGTTTCCCATCCTAGAACTGACTGTAGTAACTTCTCCAGGTCTACTTGACAACATAACCTTGTTCTTAACAGCTGGACACGTTTGCCTGGTTGGCCACAGTTTCCCGGTGCTCCCTGAGCAGCTCACATGCAGCTGAATGGTTATGCTGCAACTCCAACAGTTCCACTCTGATTTCCATGTTTTGACAAGATGATATCCCAGCAACAAACGGCGTGCCCAAAGTGACAGAAAGCTGCAGCAAGATGCCTTTTTGCAGGATTGATTTTGCATAAAACAGGATCGTCTGCCACTTTAACACATTTGACAAAATGTTAATGTAGATGTCCTCTGCCTATCACAACATGACACTAAAATAGTGACATTTTTTTCTCTCGGCCACAGAAAAACCTGTTGTTGGTTTTATTTCAATGCGCCACTTTTACCTGCCTGATTGCATTTTACGCCTTGCAGGGCTAAATAGCCCTGGCAGTCTGTCACTTCATGTATACTCAGAAACAGACAACATGCGTGTGGATGAGCGTGCAGATTTAGACAGCTGATGAGACGGACGGAGGAGGTGAAACAGGTTCCCGCGGTGGTCAGACACAATAAACGGCTCTCAGTGAGAAATATATATCTATTTCATATGCCTGAGAAGGTCGTATTAAACAGCTCTCAGCTGTGGTTGTTTATTCTGTTGCAGGAGGTGCTTTTTCCTCTTTGAAGCTCCCCCCTCCTCTCCCGCAGACTGAAATGTTTTGAAGCTGCTGGGGCTATCTCAGCAGGACTGGTTTAAAGGGAAGGCCCTGTAGCTGCGCACATTCCAATGCAGTGAGCTGGTGGTGTAATGAGGCGATTTATATAGGGCCTCTTGTCCCCAGCAACCCCCGAAAATCTTTGTTCCCGTCTCCTTTTCTCTGAGCTCCAAGCTGAGCTAAGCATCCGGTCTACTTAGAGCCATATGAGACAAGGACAGCAGGATGTAGTTAGGATCGGAATGTCAAGTTTTGGTGTAAATGTGGGCCTCGTATTAGAGGAAGTCGGCCTAGTTTTTTTTTTTTTTTGCAACAACCTGGGTTGTTTGCAGATCATGCCGATGTAAGGTCAGAGCCGGGTTAGCTTTGGGGAACTGCTGCCATTGTTTACACATGGGCTGCAGACGTGGAGACACCAAGAGGTTCCACATTTCCATCGTTTCATAATTTATTATCTCAAATAAAATTTTAGAAAAACTCTTTAAATGTTCTAATTTGCATATTTAGTTTTCCCTCACAGCACCCCTGTAATATTGTGGCTCTGTCAAGACTTTCATTAATCCTCAGCACATGTTTTAATTTCGTGTTGGGTAGTAATAAAGATGCGATAAATGCGTCTAATGTGCAAATGATTGGTCGCAACTTAAAGATAACAGTCATCTTCTCAGGAATGAAGTAATTATCATCACGGCCATCGTCTGTACTCGTGAACCCTGCGCGCTCGTATCCTTGCAGGCGGTCATATGGAGCCCATGTGTTCATGACGGAGTACAAAAGATCAGGATGCAAGGCGGAGAGCAGGCAGCAGCAGCAGGGACGAGGCTGTCATGACTACTGGATGTAATATCCCCAGCTTTGTTAAAACAACATTCCTGCTCCGTTGATCCCTCCGTCTATCTCTCGGCCTGTCCTCCAGTAGGAAATCTGTGTTGGAATAACAGGTTTTCTCTGTGCAGTTTTGTAGAGCAGATCGCAGCTGGCTCATGGCCCACATTCCTCTGCCGTGACGTCCGCACAGTCGGCAGCAGCGCAGCGCTATTTTTGGAAGCGCTAGCGTGCTTGTGTGCGTGCATGAATACGCACGCCCACAGGCACATTCAGAAATGTGCGGCGTACGCAGGATATTGCAATGCAGATGTGCAAAAATCCAGCTACGCCGGCTGCAAATGAATGCTCGTCGTTTACCCAACGCATGATGAGCACAACTGAGAGATGAAGTCACAGGTTTCCCTCTCTGTTTCACATTAAAGTGCAGGGATTTCTTCTGTTGGTTTGACTTCCTCTGACATTTTGCACAAAGACGCAGCAGAGTAAAGGATCTGCGATGCCTTTAAAGGCAGTGTGTGTTTTCCCTCCATGTGCTCCTTTTGTTTACCGCGGTCTCTGAGGATGTATTCATGTCTACTGAATCCATAAGTGGTCAGATTTGATTTTGACGCTGAGAACGAGTTTTTAACTGTCATCCTAAACATTCATACTTTGCTCCCTAAATCTCTGTTGGTGTATCTGATCCTCCGTCTGCAGCAGGTTTTCAGCAGCCATTGTTGTACATGCAAAATGAAATCCATTTGTTTCTTCTTCCGTAACTGTGGGGATGACTGGCTTCGTCTGCTTTGCAGACAGGATCACCCGCGCCACGCCCGGGTTATGAAGCGGAGCTGCCACTACTTGTCATCCAGAGTGATGGGCGTATGCAGATGCAACGATGGATGTAATACTGTTTTAGGTTCATTATACGCTGCAGCCAACCTTTTTTACATCCGTGTGATTCTGTTTATTGATTTTTTTTTTTCCTTTTTTACAATGATCGCTGTGGTGCTGGCAAAAGAAGCGAAGATGTTTCCTGGGTGTTAATTTGTTGGATCGTCTTCAGTTCAATCTTCAAGTAATCTTGTATGCAAAAGAGCCCGAGAGCAGCACCGCGGGAAAGAAAGAGATGCAATATTATCCGGCACAGTATTTCCAACTCGTCTGTCCACATTTGTTCCGTCGTGAAGGGGCGGAATACCCGTGTAGAATAGCTGAGGAGGCTCCAAGGTTGCTGGGTGACAGTGGGTGCACCGTGTTCCTGTGGGAATTCTTGATTGCACACATACACTGAAAAATTCCCAACGCTCATTAGTGGAATTTAGCTCGCCTGGTGGGAGCTGCTGGTTTGAGTGGAAATGTGCGCGTTAGTGCCAGGTAGCTCCTTGTGTGAAAGCTGTCTGTGTAAAAAAGATATCTGGCAATGCCTTAGAAGAGCAGACACACACACACACACACACAACACATTTGACAGAGATACTGAGATGAGACATTTTTTGTGTGTGTGTTGCTCATTTGAGGAGATGCTTGCCATCCTCCATCACTCCCTGCTCACCCTCTGGCTTGTAAAGATCAAACTCCTTTCAGGCTGACCATTAACCCTGGATTTTCTACTTTATAGCTGAATCTACTTCATTGCAGGTCACTTTGTTGTTCAAAATGTTGTTTAACAACACTCATGGAAGGCCGGTTAATTGGTCGTGTGAAGTTGTGGAGAAGTGTGTTTCTCTTTTCCTCCAATGAAAAATCAGACTTGGTTTCGCATGAAGCCCTTGCTGCAGTGTGTGTACACACAATGCAGAAAGTATCTGTGGCTCTCTGCCAACTACGCCGACGAAACCACAGAGATTGTGGGAGAAACAGAAATGCAGATGAACCTTAAGGTCAACTTTTGGAGAGGAGACTTTTTTTCTCCCCTCAGCTGAGCTGTGTGTGGTGTTTGTGTGTATTAGCTGTCTGCTGTATACGTGAGAAAGTTTGCAACCATGACATATTCTGTCAGTGGTGTGTGTGTGTGTGTGTGTGTGTGTTTGTCAGTGCACATTTGGCCTTGTGCCACACCACGAGGAAAAGAGTGCTAGTGAGCTGTCTAGGTAATTGGTGCTTACCTGGCAGGGTTTTGCACATACACACACACTCACGCAGACACACAAAGGATGGATTACATGACATTAACTACAGGAGGAAATGGCATAATTGAACACTTGTGCTACCTCTCTAGCTAGTGAGTATGTACATGCGAGCTCACGTGTGACAGTGTAATGAGGAACTGCACGATGCACACAAAACATAGCCTATCCACCTTTGTCAGAGGCTGCAAAGCATCGCTGCACCGAGTGGTTTGGCTGCTGCTGCTGTGTGTGTGTGTGTGTGTGTGTGTGTGTGTAAAGGGTACTGTATGTGGGCAGACACAATCACCATACACTCCATCATGTGCACACACAGATTTTTCTTGCTGCCCTTTCTAAGCTCTGCTAAGGTCTAAAACCTATTCCAGACTCCACAAGAAGCAAACTTTTTTCTTGTTCACAAGGCGGCAAGAACGATGAAAGTATGTTTGGACCAGGTCAATTCATGCTCCTCATGAAGCTCCATGTCCGCGTCTCTACAAACCGCTTTTGTACTTTTCTCACCTTAATCAGTTGTTAATGAAGGCTAACTGTTCAACCCGTTCAAGAGGCAACTTTCAGCTTCGTGCTTATCCATTTAACAACGCCCACCTCCAATGTCTGACCAGTCGCAGAATATTTCTCAGGACCTCACGATAAAAGAGTTCTTCTTGGCTGATGTGCTGAGAACAAGCTGCAAGATGCCCCCGACCATTATCAAAATGTCATTTTGATCTCACGTCCTAAGGAAGCAGAAGAAGAAAAGTTCTCGCAGAGTGCGTAACTGGCTCTATCCTCGAGGTCCTTGAACAGATGTGCAAAATCAAAACAATGCGATGGCTTTATTTTTATCTGCTGCACAGAAGTGAATTGAACAGGCAGAATCTCCTGTCATGTCAATACTGTCAGAAAAATATCAGGAGCTGGGAATGATTTGACTCTTCTAAGTTGCTTAAATATGAAAGTCATTTTGCAGGAGCTCTGAGTAATCTTTCCCCTGTAAGCCTCTTGTAACTGGCCCAGTAATAAGGCTATTCTTTGTTTTGAACCATGTCCTGTGAAGGACTGATGGAACAGTTTTTTACTATTGACACAGAAACCCCTCAGAAATGTCACTTTGATGTCAACCACACAGGAAAATTTGCCCACGCTCTGTTGTGATGCTGCTATAATTAGCAGAGTTGTCTCCACTGATCCGAAGACAGTTGTTGTTTCTTTCTATCCATCAGAGCACCAGTTAGCGTGTGTGTGAACATGAAATGTTTGAGCAGCAGCCATTTTACTGGAATTGTATTCACTGACCGCATGAGAATAATACTACGATGAGATTAGGTTTCTGTTTCTCACACACATTACATGCACACTTTGAGATACACAACCCCAGAGTGTCTGGTTGTTTTCCGGTGCTAAGACTTTCATCTCTTTATCACAACATCAATGAAGCATCTTCATCATTTGAGGGGAGAGATTTTAGTTCTCGCAGCACCAATGACGCTCTGATGCCTGCGGGTTTTGTTACGCGAACCAACTCAAGCGATCCAAGATGATCTTAACACAGGTCACTTTTCACATCATAGATTTGACTCAGACAGAAAGGAAGTGCCCTCATGTGAGTCGACATGAAATGCTGTGTTGAATGTAAATAATGAGCGTATATTCGATTTTGTTTTCTTTTTGAGAAAAAGCTTTCTCGGTCTTACAGTAACAGCTGAATTCCACTCACTTTCTGGCTTGACAGGAGAAAAAAGCTGTTTTCAGTTTACCTTATTTATTAATACCTCTGCGTTGTTGCTCATGTCCTAATCTCATTTCCTTTAGTCATTAGTGTTGTGAGACATCAAACACAGCTGCCACAGCAGAGTTTAAGCAGCAAATAGAGAAAAAAGAAGTGTGCTTATTGCTGTTGGACACTTACTAAAGAGCCTTTCAGCAGCACTCGTTTCAGTGGAATAGCTTCCTAATAAGCTGCTAAAGCTCAATATGAGCGATCGTGTTTGAAATAAGCTGTGCTTTAACTTAAGTTTTCTTCTGCCGTCATGTATTTGATCGTAGCTGGAGAGGGAAAAAAAGCCATGTCTTGTAGAGGATGTGTGTGTATATATGCGAGTCTGTGTGTGTGCGTGACTCTGCGACCTCTTTGACAATAGCATCTTTTGTCCGGGAGAGATTAGCAACACATGAACTCACAGTCCCATGGTCTCTTTTTTTTTTTCTTTTCTAATTTTTTTTTTTTTTCCTACATATTCATAATCATAATAACGCTGCCATCATGGCTTTGTGTGGCGGTGCAAGTTTCTCATGTGTTGTTATGCTAATAAGTTACCCTGTGCCAAACTGTTAGCTAATGCTGTGTTATGCTAATGTTGTGTCATGCTGTAGAGAGAGCTCCAGAAAAATACGAAAAGAGATGCCCCCAACATGAAAAAACAGTTTTTCACCCTGTACAAAGCTTTGACTTTTCATGGCTTTACACAGCAACACATCTTCACGTCCTTCACGTCCTCCTTTACGTTTCCTACACTGGTTTGCTAGTTTGGCAGACGAGTTAATTATGCAGATTCCACATGTCTACAATATGGCGGAAGCTATTGTTGAAAGTTTATCTTGTAAAAAAGTATTTTTCCAGGCTCGTTATAGATTCCAAAGTAGATAAAAGGTACACAGCAAGTGTGTGCATTACTTGGCAGAAAGCTTAAAGTTTTTACCAGCAGCATGGTTTTGTTTTGTTTTAGATGGCTCGACTGGTCTGTGAGGGTTTCCCGACCATGACCTCAGGTTTTTACTGTAGTCTTTACAGTTGTAAACTCAGCATAATATGCAGTCCAACATTTAGATATATTTTTCTTTACTGATTGGATTTTTGTGCTAATTTGGTTCACATAATTTATCTGAAATTGTTCACGCATATACACAGAAATTGGGATAACTGTAAATAAAATGAAAGCTAGACGATGTAGACTATGATGTCTCTCTCTTGGCATTTATTCTGACCCACGCTCTTTCTTTTTGGATTTCTCCACAGGATGACAGTGATGGGATCCCGTGGTCGGAGGAACGGATGATGCGAAAGGTGCTTTACCTATCCCTAAAGGAGTTTAGGACAGCACAGAAACGGCAGCTTGATGGTGATGGAACCACCAAGTCCAATGGTGAGTTCAAATTCCTGGCTTTCAAAGATCTGATCTAACGGATTTTTGCTTATTTAGACGTTGATACATATCTTGCATTGCCAGAGAAATGTGCAAATACGTCTTGAAGCTCTCGCTTCACTTACAGTTTCCAGTTAGGATTACTAATGGGCATAGGGCAAGATGGATGCACGCGGAGAGACCGGCAAGCAGCCAGTGAAGTGTGTGACACGATGCTGAACGATGTACCGCAGTTGCACTCATTTGTAGATAAATAGTTGTGATTAGTCAACCTGGGCAGGGTTGGGCAGGAATATGTTGGAGCAGGAAAAAGGTTGGGCGCATTCTGCCCCTGCAAGATGAAGATCACATTTCAGTGAACTTTACAGTAATTTAGCGGCATAGATGTTAGTTTAGTTGGGCAAACTTCCGAACCAGCTGTGTATCAAAGTGCAGTGTCAGATCCTCAGAGGAGCTTTTTAATGTTTTTTAAAGTATCAAACGGAGGAAGACTGATGAAAACAACATGTGTCTAAGTGCTGCTAATCCATTTACACTCACCTCACCCTGGGGTCAAGACTCATTAAAACATATGCTCATAGGAAATTTGACAAGAATTAATACCTGAAATAGCTTACATAGACAGAAATCCAATCCATCTCAAGCCTTGCTACTGTAACAGTTAAGGGGGATTTCGTGCGTTTTTTCTTGTTTGAACCTCAAACAATGTGAAAAGAGTGAGGACACAGGAAGATGAATGGCTTGTTTGGGAACCAAGCAGCCACCTTGTCTTAGTTTGTAACCGGAGCGCCAGCACAAAAAAAAAAAAAAGCCCTCAGTCAGCCAACAGCGCAGATTTGAGCTTCACATGTGCCTCAGAAGCTATTCTCAGCTGACATGAACGCAAGCCAGACACAGAGAGAAAGGAACCAGGAGGAGCCATCCAGCTCGGGAGACAGATAAACAGGCAGACAGGAGGACAGGCTCTTTTTAAACGCTGCCTATCTTTCACACCTCGTCTTCCCTTTCCTTCCATTTTTTTTGCCCGGCTTATATTTTTTGACGATGCCCCCCCCTCGCATTTATTTATTCCCTACATGCATGCGCAGAGTGCCCCCTCCCCTCCTTTCGACTGGTGCATCTCTTTCGTCTGTCTGCCATCTCTTAGCTGCCACTCCAGCGCTCCTCGGGGCCTTTTAAGCCGCTGTGGGTAGCTGACCTTATCGCCTGAATAAAAATGACTCATTAGAAAGCGTCGGCGGCCCTTCGCACCGGGGGTAACGACAGCAGCCCGGGCTGACACAAAAGGGAGCCGGGTTGAATAGACGGGCCCCGCTGTTTTAGAGCACCGTGGGTTAGCGGGGCTTTGGAGGCTGTGTGAGCTGACACAGTTTCCCCATCTAGCATAGACATTGTGGTGAAACTGTCAGCCATTTTGGAGGATCACACTCAGCATGCCCTACATCCTGAATGGGCAGCCCCTGCTGTTTTAGAGGACTGCGGGTTAGAGTCTGGGTTTATGTTGTGGCCAGACATGTGCCGCAGGTTTTAGCCCTGCTCTGCCATTACCGACAATCTCAGATATCTTGTGCTTTTGTCTTTTTTTAAATCTGTGATGTTTACATTTGGTGTGTAGGGCAGGAAAAAAAAACATTTCAATATGTTTTTTGTTTAAAATAATGCAATAAAACGAATCTGAGGCCATGTACACACGTAGCCGGGTTTTAAAAAACCGAAT
>JAVQJG010004598.1:0-14385 GCA_036024015.1 Craterocephalus amniculus | reverse complement strand
CCCATATATGAGTTTGTATCTTTCTCCCCACATAAAACGTGTTCGCTCTCTCTCTCTCTCTCTCTCTCTCTCTCTCTCTCTCTCTCTCTCGGCCTTTGTCCAGCAGTCGATGCAAGGAGCACTGCGGCGGAACCTATTACCCACACGCCACCGCGTCCTGGAGAGAAAATGTGTTAAAACTCTGCCGTCTAATCAATTGACCTCAATTATGAGCCCCTGCAGGCATCCTCCGTCACTCATCAATACTTTTTTTTTTTTGTAAGATGGAAACGTACAGAGAAGCATACTTATACACAAAATCTTCATGGATCCTAATAAAAACTGTTCTTTTTCTTCTTTGAACCAAGAGTCTGGTCCATCATGGGAACATACTGGTAGTTACGCTGCTCTCCAGTCAAAGCAGTGAAACTTTTCCTGCTGACTTTACTGGAAGCAGAAAACATACAGTGAACATAAAAACACCAGCAGTTTTAAAGTTTTAAAGTTTCTTCCTGTTTTTTTAAAAAGATATATATTTTAATGCAAACTGTTTATTGTGTTTGGGTGAATACTCGATTCTGATTGGCTGCAGGGTTACATATAGTTCCAGTCAAACAGCCTCATTGTTCTATATCAGCGTCAAACTCTGGCCCATGGGCCATATTTGGCCCTCAGTGTAATTATATTTGGCCCTCGAGGCGATATCATGACTAGAACTGCCCCGCCGGCGTTATACAGACCATGCACTGCTAATACTCCACATCCCAGAATGCTTTGCTGGTGTTTTGGCTCTTCAGTCAAACAGCAATCTGGACGTCTCCTCTCAGAGCCTGAGCCCAGATATTAATGAGCTGCATCCTGGGTTAGATGCAGGCATCTGGTTGGACACATCAGAGTGATGTGTCCAACCAGATGATTAAGGTCATCCTGCTAATTATGGGCCGAATCGTTGCACATTCATTCAGGGATGCAGTTATTTGTTAACGGTTTGATTTAAGGATGCTAACAATTACTTGATTATCAATTAATCGTCGATACGAAATTACTCAATTGAAATAAATTAATTGCAATTAAATCGCGTTTTGAGCCTGTAATTCCTCGACAGTCCACATGAGGGCGCGCCTGACACCAGAAGTCTGCAAGTACAAAAGAAGAGCTGTCCTCTGATCATAGACATAATACGTTAATTTGTATTATTATTATCAAATTAGATGATTTATTATAATTCTAATACTGATCAGAATTATAACGATAATAATAATATTGTATTATTAATAATAATAATAATAACATCTTCGTTTGCATTGTTCCATATATGAATGTTGTTTCCTGCTGTTAAGAATAAACCTTTTATTATGGAAAATTATTTGCATTTTAGTGGAAAGGAACCTGTTGATTCAGAGGAAAATTCAACTTTCCACATATCAAGTAATCGATAATCGGTCCATAAGATGAAACAACTATCGATTGATGAATTACTTGATTTGCATCCCTAGTTTGATTATTTTATGTTTAGATTTATTATTTGACTGATGAAAAACGTTAATATTGAAATTCAAATCAGAAGGCTTCAAAAGAGGAGAGGCATGCAATTTTTATTTAAATTCTATTTAAAATATGAATGCTATTGATAAATGTGTTTTTATTAGAAATGTGATTTTGCTTGTGTGCATTAAGTTGTCCGTTGTTCAGTATTTAGCTTTGCTTGTTCGTTATTTATTATTAAAGCAAAACTTGTTAAAGTCCATGTGAAACGTTTAGTTTTTTTAATTTGGAGGAAAATATTTTAAACAAATATTAATGTTGGCCCACAACTTTTTCCAGGTTTTACATTTTGGCCCACTGTTGGTTTGAGTTTTACTCCTCTGATCTAAACACTAGTTGGTAACTGTTGGGTTTAGACCATCATGAGATTATTTCATAGCTTATTTATCACAACGGCAGACAGAAGAGAAACGGGGGATTTTTTATTTTCCTTTAATCGGTGATAATGGACACCTCGTCGGGGTTTATCCCTTAATTATCTCTGCTTGTCCTGTTTTAAAAAAGTCCTTGTGGTTTTCAGGCCTGAGGCTGTAAACTTGTAGCAGGTGTCATTGTTTTACCAACTTTATTTATTTTTTTGGATTAGATTCCTTTTAATTCATCTTTTCTTTTACATCTATATCTAAATATTCTTTATATCTTATGTCTTTGTCTTCATGTGTCCCGTATGTTTTTATGTCCCATCCATGTGTCCCCATGGCCCTGATGAATGAAGGATCTTCCTATTGTGAGATCCTTTATAGGCATCTTCCCTTGTTGCCATGGTGATGCGAGATGTTCAGATGTGTCCTGTACATCAATAAACAGCTGCCTCCATCTCTCTTTGAAACATCATGTTCTTCATCGTCTTTAAACTTCCTGAATCAGGATTTTTGAGCTCATCTCATCCTCCCAGATCCAGCAGCACACTTCATCATTTCTGATCTACTCTCCTCTGCAAACAGAGAGAAAACAACCCTCTTCTTTTCTCTTCCTCACCCTTTCAAGCCGCTCTCCTTTGTTGTCTCCCCGCCTCCCTTCACCCCTCAGCTGTGTACTTTTACCTTTCGATTATCCCTGACACATAAATCAAGCACGCCCTCCTCCCCACCCGTCCCCCTCGTCTCTTTCTCTGCTCCTCTTTTCTCATTTTTCAGCCTCCTGGAGCAGATTGATTTCATTTTAGTCATTTTACTCCGACACTCCTCCTCCCCCCGCTGCTGCTCTCCAGCTTCCACTCGCTGCACGACATTTGTCTGACCAGCTGAACTTCTGTTTTCTGCCTCATGTAAACGCCATGAAATTAACTAAAAAAGATTATTATGCAGATGTAAAGCCGTGTGGATGAATAGAAATAAAGAAGATCAGTTTATTGAGATTCTTGTTTAGATTTATCTATTGATGGTACCCCAATTAAGCAAGTTAGCAAAATCAAACTGCTTGGGTGTATAATAGATGATCACTTGCCATGGTCAGATCACATTGACTCTATTGCTGTAAAAATGGGGCAGGGTATTTCTAAGATGCTCTTATTATGTTACACCTTCAGTTTAATATAAATAAACTGAAGAAACCGATTAAAATAAAAAGCACTAAGGGTAAATATAGTTTTAAAAAATCACTAAGACTGATGTTGGATCCACACAATGGGATTTCATCGCCATCTTCAATATATTAATGTTTTTTGTAAACCAAATACTGTAAGTTTTCTCTAGTGGCTTTATTTTGCTACTGATGAGTTAAGGCTGTCTGTCTTGTAACATAGATTGATTGTATGAATGTATGTTTCATGTATGTATATTGTTTGTTGTTTTTATGTTGACCCCAGGAAGATTAGCAACCACTGCGGTGGAAGCTAATGGGGATCTGAATTTAAAAAAAAAGTTACATTAAAAGCTTTTTTTAAAATGTTTTTGTTTGTTTAGTCTCATTTCACTTGATTTCTGAATCACAGTCCACTTCCTACTGGTACCAGTGGTCGGAGGGTTGCCCCACTACTGGTAAAAGTTCATGTGCAGCGAAGAAAACCATTAATTCACACCTCCTCCTGTGAACAGTTAAGCCAGTTTTTGTGTATTCTAGGTTTATCATATTGCATTAACTGCACAGTGGATCTCCTGTAAGACTAAATTAACTTTAAAAAAAAACACAAGTGTATTAAATACTGCAGCTTCCTGTTAAGTGAAGTTGTAGGGTAGTTTAAACCCACATTGTTGCATTGGGGTATTAGCATTTCTGTCAAAGTGAGATATAACATTAAATGTTCAATTTTGAGATCATTTTAGATGAATTAGATATTAAATATAAGCATGACTCACTTATCAAAACACACCACCGCTTCATAAGCTGTATCACATCAGGGAAACTCAGCTAAGTGGACTAAATTGACAGATAAGGTGATGCTATTCTGACGATATGCATGTCTGCAAAATGATTCCTTCCATTGAAGAAGGAAAACCAGCTGTCAGTGAAATCAGCTGAAACTCACAAAAGTTATAATATATAAACATTTAATGAAATTCATGGCATTAATTTTTAATTGAACTTCAATAGAAATATTTTTGCACTGCAATCAGGTGTTTTCAGGAACTCTCCATCAGATTTCTACACCTGTCCACAGGTATTCTGGCTCAGAAGATACCTGCTTTCATTGCTCCAGGAATCCTTAGTTTATGTGTATTTTAATTATTATTTCAACTCATTAAATAAAACAAAAAAATCTTATTTCACTAAAGTATAATTTAGCAACTTTATATATATTATTACTTTTTTCATCTTTGATAACTTTCTTTAACTTTTCTTGAATTAAAAAGGGTAAGATCATTTAGCAGACATGTCCTACAGTCACAACACCGTGTTGGACCCAATTTTCCCTCCAGATTTTCTGTACCTTGTTTTACATGAAGCTGATTAAACCTCTGCATGAAAACTGTACCGGACATTATTTGTATGAATATTCATCATTAATGATCCATGATGTCATGTGTAATTAGATTTTTAGGAAACAATAACAGTGCAGTCTGTTTATTCTTCCCTTTGCAAACTCAAGAAGGTCATGCATGCTTTTATCTACACACTGGATTTTTGTAAAGGGATTTACTCAGGTCTGTGATAGAAAGTCAGCAAACAGCTTCTACCTGCCTGTATATTAAAGGGCCAGTGCGTAGAAACCTCCATGTTTACATAAATGGGCCTTACATGCATTTACTTTGTGAAATTGTTGATTTTCATGAATCAGAAACTGTATTTAAATAGATATATGAACTCTTTTTAGTTGTAGTTTTACTGCAGGATCTCATCTGATGGATCTAGATGCCAAAAAATCTCATAAAATTACCTTTTTAAATGCATTTTCACAAGTAGAATAAAGCGAAAAAACCATGAGCTGAACTGTGAGTTTAGAATAATTCAGACCACATCCATAATTCAGCAGGACCCTATCCAATATGGTCGAAATATTCCCTCAAACAGCGGATTAACTCTTTTTATAAATCACATATCAGCTGGACGGGTCAGCGGCGTCACTCACCGTAGTGTGGGATGATGGCCCAGGCCATGGCTGAGGCGTAAATCCCTCCAATCATCCAGAACATGCACAGCCAGCTCAGATGCTCTCCTCGCTTCTCCCGGGCCAGAACCTCCGCAAAGTACGAGAAAACTATCGGCACGGCCCCGCCGATCCTGCAGAAACGATCCGTTCTCATCAGATGTATATCGTTTACATTTAACGTTCGCAGAGAGAAACATCTAAAAAACTAATAATATCAGCAGCAACCATCATCCTATGTGATAAAATCAGCATCAGGTGGACAGAGAAACTTCCTGAGATCAAATTTTTCTCTGATCTCACACATCAGCCGTCATTTTCCAACTACTTCAAACAATTCATACAGTTCAATATTCAAGTTCGTTTCCCCTCAAACTTTAATCAGAAAAGGTTTTTTTGAGCGATGTGGACATCTTGTGTTTGGACATTTCTGGCCATGATGGTCATCAGAGGTACCAGATTTTTAGGATTTGAGGAGGAGGTCTCTCGCCATGCAGGTGTGTGACGTTGTGCTGTAAACTCAAACGTAGCCGTAACGTGATGGAAAAAAGTGTTGAAGCCTGGTGAAACACGCTACAGCTGCAACAAAGGGGTCAGAAGCTCTGAGTTTTAAGGATGGAAACGTGAGTAGAACCATCTTCTCTGCAGCAACTGTCTCACATTTCACAGCCAAACCAGCGAGGGGTCCACAGAATCAGCAGAATATGAAATAAATTCATGTTTATTCAACTAAAAGTTGCTCATTTCGCTTTGCTTTAGCATTAAAAACTTCATAATATCTAATGATTTCTGTGAATAAATTGTCTCAGGATCCTTTTTAATTTGTTTAATGAAACTTTTATCATTTTACATCAGGGTGACTTCAAATGTTTTTCCTCAAGATAAACAGAAGTCAGCAAATTTTCATTTAGCTTAGCTGCGCATAAAGTAAAGTATTTCTAACCTGTAGCATACGGCCTGCTTAGCACATTTATCATTATCACAAAGCCCTGTTTACGGCTCAAAAAATTATCTTTTTCTCTCCTTCAGAAACATAGATTTCATATCAGATCAACTTAAAAATGAATATTCAGCAAATAAAAGATGAAGGGATGGAAGAGGCTAAAGAGGAAAAGGAAACTTCCTGTGTGCAGTCTGAGCAGATGGCACTTTGAACCTCCGTTTCTCTGCCGTTTGCTTATGTTATCAAAGTTAATGAAGTAAGGAAAAGCTTAATGAAACAAGCAGCATCGCGTCAAAGCAGCGACGGCCCTCAATGCCAGATCGAGTTTCTGTCAGCGTTCCCGTCAAAAGATGCCTCCGCAGATACAAACCGGACAGATCTGCTTGGTCAGACACTCAGGTGTCGTTACAAAGAGCTTCACTCGGAGTAAATCTGCCTCTGCAGCCTCACAAAGTAAAATGGAAAACACTTAATAAATATCTACGGCCATAAAAACAGCATCGCTCCCTGCAGATGTGACATGATCTAAACTCTCAGCACGGTCCTGGAGCGGGACGGGATTCAGCCGACGTCATCAGAAGAGGAAGTAGCGGTGCATGTGGTGCATGAACCCGGATAAATGTGGGACATGTGTGAGAGACGTGGGCAGCCAAGCAGGCGAAGCTCCAGTTAAGCAGCGCAGATGTTCGTTTATCGTGCTCGGCTCAGTTCTGCTAACGTTTCCGTTTTGCTTTGTTCCTCCCCTCACAGCCACCACACATCCCTCTCAGGGGACGAGGATGGGCTGATTGCAGGCGGTTAAAATAACCTCCTGTCATGTTTTGACTTTAGAGGAAGACAGCTCAGAGGACAGATCAGGCTGCAGAGGGGAGTAAAAACCCCTCAGATGTAGCCTCCGGATCTCAATTCCAACCTGGAGGAAAACAATGAAGAAGGAGGTTAAATGAACTCACCCAAAGCCAGACAGCATGCGGCAGAAGAGGAAGGTGCTGTAGCCTTGAACGAAGGAGGAGAGGAAGGCGAAGAAGCCGTTGACAGACAGGGATATCAGCAGGCACTGCTTGCGGCCCAGCTTGTCGGAGAGGCCGCCCCAGAAAAAGGCTCCGAACATCATCCCCAGGTACACGATGCTGCCTGGAGAGACCCAACACAGAGTCAGACTCAGAGGGTAAACACCAAGAAATTAAGCCAATGCTGCCAGAGACAAATGAAGACTCCTGCTTTACAAAAAGCTCAGGAAGAAGAGTTTTAGTTTTTTTTTTTAGTTTGAACCTTCTGACCATTGAAAAGCTCAATAATCATGAAACAAAAACATTTTCTCTTTTTCCTAATAAATGAATTAATAAAAAGACGTTTTTGTTATTGTTGACCCTCCTGCAGCTGTGACACCGCTCTGTAGAAGGATTTAGAAACAAATGCTCAATACGTTTTCCACTGATCATCAGCTCAGAAATCCCACAAAGATCCATCTGCCCTGCAAAGAGAGGCCCAGCTGGCAGCAGGAAACAGCTGTTTGCTCTTAAAACAACTTTTGTATCATTGCAGGGAAAATATCTGCTGCTGAGATAAACAGAAAGTCTCCTTTCATCACTGCAGAGGTGTTTCTGAGCATAAAAACAAAGTGTGAAAAGAGCTGCAGAGTCAGGTGATGCTTCAGCAACGACTTGTGACATTGCAGGTCCGGGTGCCCTCGCTCTGCAGCAGCCTGAAAAACTTCCCCTCAAGCATGAAGCCGTGAGTGCATCAGAGGAGTCGCAGAGCTGCGCAGACGGGACTCTGCAGAACACTGAGGTTGCAGAAAATCTAAGTCTTTATAAATAGCTCAACAGGGATCGATTAGCCAAACCTGGCTTGGAGCTAAACAACCCGTCAGACGGGAGTTCAACCCACAGCGCTAGAGATGAACTCTGCTCCGCTTTGGCTGCACTCAGGCTCTAATGAAGTCAGTTTGTCTGTTTAGGTGAACTCCACAGGCCATGACGGGCCGTGTCAGTCACAGATAACATCCCCTTTTACACCTCATCACATAATAAAACATTACGTAACAACAACTGATTCACTTCTACACCAACTGCTATCCAATTTGGTTATTTTCAATGTTTCAGTTTTCATAGCTGCAAACCAGACACAGTTCTTTCATTTAATTTCAATTATTTACTAAATATCTGTTTTCAAACGGTGATACAGTCAAATTATGCACAAGGCGTGACGGTAGAGGAGCAGAAAGAAGCAAAATAGTATAAAAGCTGATGGAAGCTTGTCTCAATATGATACGAATCACACAAAGTATTCATATAAAACCTGCCATTATCTGAATGCTGGCATTTTTGCCATTTCACCTCATTTTCCACAATTATCCATAATTCAGTCTGAAAGACCGACTATTCCTCTGATGTTCAATGTAAGGAAATGTATTTCTCTTCAGACACATGACACCTTCATGGGAAAGCTATAAATGAGATGCTTTACATGAAAAAATGAGTTGAATTTGATCCGATGTTTTTCTTAAAAAACGTAAGAATAAAATGTGTGAGATATGTGGATCAGACATTTCCGAAGGTTTCTGAAGTTTTAAAGATGATGCATCTGATTTGGGTTGGTGGAGTCTCTAATGGAAAAAGTTCTAACTCTGTCAGATCAATGAGCCTGAGATGTATTTGGTGATGTTAAATGCTTAAATGTGAGCAGCAAGATTTAAAGTTCCAGTCCAGGACAATGATGTCAGGAATCAAGCTTCCTGAACTCAGCTCAAAACTTTTATGTTAATCTTTAAAACATCATGTTAAGTTTGTCTCTCAAGCCAGCTTGTTTGCTGGTTTGCTACATATTGTCCAAACTACAAATAAATCAGTTTTTTTCTAAAATCCAAAGCAAATGTTGGAAAGATTACAGGAACGCATTCACCCTGATGGGACGTGGATTAAAGAGTTTCTGACTAAATTACAGAAGGAGTCAGAGCTCATGTGCACATAGTTCCAGTTTATGGTTTGAATAACCTGAAGAAACATAACAAATAAAAACTTTGCTTATTTTCAAAGCATGATTATGAGATTTAAAAGAAAAACTATGTTAGCAGCTCTTATGGAAAACCTAAACAGGAGGGAAGAATCTGTAAAACTGTACAACAAATGCATTTAATTAACTTCACATACCTGAGTCTGCATTTTTATCACCACGATTATATCAGATATTATTGTTTATTTAGAACATCTGAAGAGGTATTAATCTTGTAAGTTTCAGGAATGTTATTAATATAAAAAATAAATGTCACGAGCCTGAACGCAGGAACTCGGATTTATTTAATGAACCGAAGGTGCTTAAACGGCCGTAATGATAAGAACTGAAACATATTTTAGAACAACTGAAGAAGAAAAGCCCCACAGATGGAGGCAATAAAAGGTTTATGATCCGGCACAGAGCCCGTTCAGAGCTCACATCTAAACTATTTTAATCAACTTTAAATTTGACTTGAGTTTGGTTGTTTCTGATGTACGAGAAACTGCAGTTTCCGTCTCTTCTCCCTGTCAGTCTGGGATAATTTCACCTCTTCTCTCTTACAGAAATGCTGTTTGTGGTCTGGGGTTAGGCATAAGCCAGTAAATAGTCCACTTTGTGCTGTATGTGCTAATAAAAATGCTAATGTGTGTGCAGAAGTGAAGATGCAATTGTTTGATGAGGCAGCTCCAGAAAGAAAGCTAGCGGAGGGGAGGGAGGCTTTTCTGCGTCTGTGGTGATGGGACAGATAGGCTGAAAGTAGAGGGTCTTATCGGGCTGTGCAGACATGATGCTGAGAGCTGGTGATTCATCATAGGTGACAGCCTGTGGATCTATACGCCGCCGCTGCTGCTGCTGCTGCTGCTGCAGGGAGGCTCCGGTACAGGCAGCAGGATATGAGGAGGCTACGCCGCAGCCGGCCTCCAAGTATCAACCTGAATATCAAAACTACTGCGTTCTCCACAAAGAGGTGACATCCTCTGATCTGTGTTGTGACATCTGAAAGCATGTAGAGGAGGAGATGCAATCTGAGAGCAGCACCTCGTTTGTTTTATGGCTCGGCTCACGCTGGCTTAGCGTGTGGAATGAAAAGGGGCTGATGGGGCGTCCGGGACGCAGTGGGAACGCTTCGGAGATTGGATTTGCCATTTCCTGCTGGGTTCAAACTCAGGTCAGAGCTTCAGGGTTTTCATGGAAATTAGCAAGGGTCACTTAGAGCACCAGAGCGTAGAGCTGATAGTTTTAGGTGGGATGCAGGAAGCAAACAAACTACACGATGTGACCACAATAATAAAATAAAATAAACTCTTATCTTCTGAAACTGTCAGCAGTTTTAAATCAGTGTTAAAAAATTTTCTATTTGCAGCCTTTTATGATGATTCATTTTTTTCTGAGGGTTTCTTTTTTTCTTTAATCTTCTTATTTTGTGATTTTATTTTTGTTTTCAATTCTTTTTATTGTTTTCTTGCTGTAATGTTTCCAATGTTTGCATATAAAGCACCTTGAATTGTCATGTACATGAAATGTGCTATACAAATAAACCTGCCTTGTCTTATAGAAACTTTATAACTGCTTCTTGGCTTTAATAACTCATCTCTCTAGTTTTTCGATTGTAGTTGTAAAATGTTCCATGTCTCTGGGATATCTGGAGGATGCAAGTGATCAATGAGACCTTATTGAGTAAATCCAGCTCAGTATAACAGGAAAATGTGTCCAACATGAACATGATGGATGATTCTTCACATCCTCCGCACACCGACTGTGCTCAAGCTCGGAGTCACCGGTGAATTTGAGGAGTTCTCGTTATAATTTTAAAGTATTTACATTATTAATCAAATAAATTTGGTATTTTAATCAGGCAAATTAATGAATGAACACGGATAAATGATCACAATTAAGTAACCCTTAACTTTATAAAGCCAAACATATTTGGTACATACAGTTTGAGACATTTTGCATCACTTCATGGTAAAAACTCAAACCCCTGCAGTACCGTATGTCTGCCTCTTAGAAGATACCAGGATGCACAAGATACACAATAATAATTTTGACTCATCATATTGTAATAAATGTTAGATACACCAAAACCAAAAAGCACATTTTCTTTCTGCATTTTATACTTTAGACTTTTTTTTAAAAAGGATTTTGCTCCTGTTTTTCTTGGGTTGGTCTTTGAAGGGTTAACACATTAACACAGTAGTTCTCAAACTTTCCTACCATACATCGCCTGGACCCCCGCTCATTATCATGGTGCATTTAATTTGTACAAGTTGGTTTTCCAGAGTTCCCAGCTGGAAAAAGAACAAGACCTCCCCTTTAAAGGCCCACTTATGCTTAATAAGATGACGATACACAGATGCATGGACAGTTTTGTCCATTTTCAGCGTTAATTACATACGTAATTGGTAGGGGTGTAACGATTCATCTAGTACATCGATATATTGATACTCCTATGATTTAACAGCATTGATATGTGCTCAGCAAGTTGGTAGTAAAGTTGATATTTACCCATTTATTATCGTTATGAAAGGTATTGTAACCATTCAATCAATATTGAGAAATAATACTTTGGATCAAAGCACGGACGATTTTATTTTTGCACTTTTTCATGTTGAGAAAATCATGGAAGTAGCAGGTCATTAAAATATTGTTTGGAATAACTGTTCTTTCATTAAAAAAAAATTGTATGATTGTTGAAAATAATGCCACATAAGGTTTAGCCTCTGTTAATTCAACTTGGAGATGTGAACTTAATAATAACAAAAAAGCTGTGAATGGATTTGCTGTTAATTATTGTTTCTTATTTTGTTTATACCCATATTTTTAATTTATACTTGATTCCGTTGCAAGAAACAAGATTCTTCTTACTAAGAAACTTCCCTGCACTGTCCAGCATCCAGGTGTTTATGACAATCACACTGGTTCAATTTCTGATGATAGTTGTTGATAGATATACTGAATCCATTTCAAGTCACTTAATCATTTTGAATTGTACTGTTTTAAATGAACTAGTATGGTTCATGAATCGTATCGTAACCACAAACCGTGAAATGAATCTTTGTGTTTGTGTTTTTATAATCTAACATGTAAAGGCTTCTTTGCTTTTTAAACCTGTTTTTATTATGTAAGGCACTTTGTGTTGCCAATGGCATGAAAAGTGCTCTATAAATGAATAAAGTTGAAAGTTGAAAGTTTATGAATCGAATCGTTAAAATGAATCGTTACACCCTTACTAATTAGTGTGTTTTCAGGCTCCTTGCACATCCATCACTTTATGCAGATACTTTTAAAAGTTCTTCTTCTTCTTGCTATTTTTCGGTGGTCAGCAGAAATAAATTGGTGCATCACTGCCACCTTAAGCTCTGGGGAGTGGACCAGAAGGTTTCCAAGAAAGCATAAGAAGCCTCTGCTACGTTTTTCCATTCCCACACCCCCATCTGAGAAGACGCTGGGGCAAACAGTGTCTTTCATCAGACGCTTCGTCAGGGACTTGAAGACATGAGGGTCCAGGAGACGCTTCCTGCCATCTCCCTCCTAAAGCAGAGTTTGACTGAGAATGCTTCTGCATCTGCAATGTTTATTGTTGTGGACCGGAGGAATAGAAACCTCCGGAAAAGAAGGTGAAGGGAGAAGTGTTTGGAAACTAGAACCAAACAAAGACCAGACAGGATGGATTCCTAAGGAGCGACTGCAGCGGTAATCTGAGGGACGTGTGAGTGTGCAGCTCTCTCGGAGCCCAGAGGGATCATCTCGGCGCCTCCTCAGCCTTCTCGGAGCATGCTGCTTTCTTCACAGTAATTAACTCTTATGTGTAAGTGTAATTCTCTCCTGACACTTCAGTTTCTGCTCTGTTTTTCTCTCCTCGCAGCCGTGCAGCGTGCGGGCATGGATGCAGGAGACAGACAGCCGTCATCCGGATGCGGGGCTAATTCCCTCAGCGCGAACATTCAGGACATTAAGGAAGCGCTTCAGGAATTCAGCAGATGATGAGATTCCCAGAGGACATGTGTGACTGATGGGTGGGCCGGGGATGAGACAGACGGGGGGGCGGTAAACACACTCCTCAGATATTAATTACATCAAGTTCATTCACAACATTTATAGAAATATATAGATCTAGACGTGTTTCCCACTGTAGAGGATACAAAGTCAGACTTGTGTTCTTCATATTTTCTGCATTATGAATGTTGAATATTTAAGATGAAGCCTTTTAAACCACTTTATTATTTTCCTTTGATCTATTTATTTATCAATCAGATCAATATTTAAATTAAATTAAAAGAAATAATTTTAATAAAATTAAAATAAAATTAAATGAAATTAAAATTTAAATTAAATTAAACTTTAAATTAAATTAAATTAAATTAAAAACCCTTCTACCTTTAACTATTTTATATCATTTTTAACAATCCAAGCCAAATAAATACAGGAAAATAATCTGGAATAAGATAACATAACTTAAAGGATTTAGTTTGATTTTACTCATTAGGGATTTTTTGTTGCCTATAGTCTAACAGAAACAATTATTTTCTAAATTATTGTTCCCAATTTAGCTTATGTATGGCGGAGAGTTCAACCAACTTTGCAGTATGTGTCAGGGCTGCAGACCCAGAACAAACTGATCCAGAAGTTCTGGTTCTATTTGGGGGATTGATCTGGAGTCAGTAGTGCAGAGAAGAAAGCTGCACAAGCTTTTATCATATCTGTTCCCTTGTGTAAATATTAAAGAATTAATCTGACAGAGAACATCCTCACAAAGGTCTGCAGCAGGTGAGAAGATTACCCAGGACGTCATCGGTATCTGTCCAGCTGAGAGGCGATCAGAGGCGAAAAAACCCATCCAGCCACTTTCTTCTCTTTTCTCCAGTCAACTAATCACGACAAACTCCCATAAACCGAATGTGGAAACACTAAAAGGCATATTTTATCCTTTACAACTTGTTTTTGGTAACAGATTAATGCAGATGATTCGGTCCTGTTGGCTCCACCGAGCACAAACCCCCCCAGCCTGAACTCAGACGGTTTACAGAGAAGAACAACGAGGGTCGGATGAGAATGACCAAACCTGAGAGATTCGTTCTAGGCTGAGAAAGTGTGAGAGCAGTCTGGTGTGACTCATGGATGAGTGTGATGTTGATTTACTGATCAGTCTGTGTTTCTACAGCTCACAGAGAGAGCATTTAGCTTCATTTATCGGATAGGCTCAGAGAATAATGACAAGCTAGTCCTAAAGCAGCATTTCTGTAAATGCAGATTCCACGAGGTTTCAAACTTTCAAACTTTATTTATTTATAGAGCGCTTTTCATGCCATTGGCAACACAAAGTGCTATACAAAATAAAAACAGGTTTAAAAACATAAAAGCCTTCACACATTGTATTCACATCTCTCAGTTACAC
>JAVQJG010004595.1:0-33608 GCA_036024015.1 Craterocephalus amniculus | reverse complement strand
TTAAGTTCACAATTTATAGTTTGTTCAAGTGTGTTTGGATTTTTATGAGCATAAAACAAATTTGTGTCATCGGCAAATAATATTTTGTGTAACACGGATGAGGAATTCACAAAATCATTAATATAAGGAATAAAGAGAAGTGGTCCTAAAATAGAACCCTGAGGAATTCCATGTGTGAGAAGTTTACATGATGAAGTTTGATTTTTGATAGAAACATATTAGTATCTATCAGATAAATAGCTATCAAACTAATCTAAGGCCAGGCCTCTGATTCCATAATGTTTTAATTTATCTAGTAAGATATCAAAATTGATGGTATCAAATGCTTTGGATATGTCTAGGAAGATACCAATACCATAACAATTGTTCTCAAGTGCATCGTTTATATTTTCGATAAGGTCAAGTACTGCCATTTCATTAGCATTTTTCTTTCTGAAGCCATACTGCTGTGGAACCAATATATTTAATCTATCAAGATAACCCATAAGTCTACTATGTACTATTCTTTCTAAGACGTTAGAGAGAGTGGGCAAAATGGAGATAGGACAATAATTACTCAAGTCATTCTTATTGTTAGATTTAAAAATTGGAATAATTTGTGATATTTTTAATGTTTGGGGTACTACTCCAGAGAGAAGAGATAAGTTAATACAATATGTAAGTGGCTCAATGATAATATTTATGATACTTTTTAGGATATTGCTAGAGGTCTCATCTGCGCCAGCTGAACTGAACTGAACTTCACCTACAGAACTCTATTTAAACATTTAGAAACACTTCCTCCAGAAAACGCATTCAGTCACTGATAAATTGGATAAGTGTCTTAAATCAGAGCATATTCAATTGTGCTTTTTATTTAAAAGAATTATAATTAACAGCAAGAAAAACTAAAAGTATACACAACAAAATACTACTGTAAGAAAAAAGGGAAATCTCTTAATCAAATAAATAAAAAACTGAATACATAAACTGATTTAGAAGCCCAGTTAAATGTCATCCTCCATTAGTGATAAGTGCATAGTTTGGACCAGTGAAATTAGACTGGCATCACAGGAATTATGGCCTTTCCCAAATTAAAAGTTGACCTTTAATAGTTAGGCTCCCTGGAGGCCAATCACAGGGCTTTTTTTCTGTTGGAGAGAACAACACCTTAATTCATATAACTATGAATGCCTGTCAGAGTTAAACCATTAACCTCCCATAGCTGTTAAACTAAAAATACTTAAAACTCCTAAAGAGTGGAAAATATCCCTTAGGTTCTCTGATTGCTGTATCAAGTGAGCCTTGAAAACCTGCAGAGGGTGAAAGTGAAAGGATACAGACAGTGGAGGTAGTGGTGATGGCTGCAATGGTTCCAATGGGGATTGACTTCTGGGCATCCCGCAGATCTCCGGAGCGGTTTGATCCAGCCATGATACCTAAGGTGAGATTTATAGTCAAACACATGTTTCTACAGTACGTGAAAGAGTCGGATGTTTAAGCAACTTCAGGAATGACACACAAAACTCTATGAACTAGCAATGCAATTAACCAAACTGAAACATCAAAAATACTTTATTATACTATATTTGTAAAAACAATGTTCACCTGTCACTGAAGGGAAGTAGATGCCAACCAGCAATGTGAAGAAGCTGGTGATGTCGGCCAACACGTAGCGGTTAGAGTTGGTCAGAGGATCATCCTGGCTTTCCACAGATTCCATGTTAGTCTTGGCAATCAGGTCCCCCTTCTCATAGTAGGTCCCAAACAAGTTCTCTGCGTTGGGAATACAAAGTTGTTGAATCAGGGGAAATTTGTACAGAAGCCCTCTTTACCAAATTCAGATCCAGTTATCTATCAGTTGCGATTATATATGATTTTCTTTCATCCTTTCCTTTTAAGGAAAAAAAAATCTTAGCCTTGAGCTTTATTTATCAACTCAGGGATCATTAAGAACTAGTGCTTAAACTGTGAATCCTTGGGTGTCCTCTATAGTACCGATACCATAATGGTGAACTAGAATGTAGCTGAGGGACATTTACTCAAAACAACCAGTTAGTTTAGCTTAGCACAAAGGTGTGAAACAAAATGATCAGTACAACTCAGTAAATCACAAGTTAAATGAGGGTACATTTAAAGGCCCATTTCATCTAAAGGGTAAACATACAGTATATGAATTATAATCTGTATTAAAAGTATGTAAAAATTCAATATTCATACCCTATTTGTAAAATTCCCCGTCCCTTTTGTCAGACCACAACCTCAGTGGGCTGTTAATTTTGTTAATTTTTAAACACGGATGTTAAAAGAGTCTTTGTTAGCCATGAAAATAAAAGGTCACATAGATCTTCTTTGATTCAGAGCTTTAAAACAGTGAAATACAAACATGTTCAAGAGGGGAGAATAATTTTTAAAGGGTACCAGCTTAACACAGAGTTTACTTTTAAATACCGGAGTTAAATAAGGTAAAGCTAGCTCCAGGCTTTCTGTTAGCTGAGGGTTTCAGTAGGGCCGGGGATAAAACCTGATTTTCTACTGTTTTGTCTCAGTGAAGCTTGATCTTATTCTACATTTTCTTAAACTAGTGTCAAAGGATAGAAACTGTTTTGCTGCATCATGTATAAAAGACATGTTGATGTCTGAGAAATAGCTCAAGCAACAGCATTAAAAAAGTGAGAATTCCCAGACATCGTTAGGTTGTGACTTATGATGGCTTTTTGAGGCAACTGCTGTAAAATTGCAGAAACTGTAAAAACAGAGAAAGATACTTCGTAGACTTTTTTTAACTATCTTTGATCATAGTTTATGATCAATCCAATCTTTTGCTTTTCATCACATATTTAACTACGATAAATGACACATTGTTAGATCCAACATCGGACTAACCTGCCAGGATCCCACTGGTGACCCCGGGGATGCCCTGGATCTGAGTCACATTGTTAGCGGCAAAGTAAGCATCACAGGTGGCATTGAGGAAAGGTGAATCGCAGAACCTGCGCCACAGCTCGGTGGTGACCGTCCCGTTAGCTGTCTCAATCGTCTTGGCACAGACATCAAAAGCCTTCCACACCAAAGTCCGGTTTCCCAAGATACACACACTGGAGGAAAGAGAAAAAAAAATCTTCATTAACAAAACGCCAAATCTGACCCTTTTTGATTTGAATTCCCGATTTGTTTGTAATGTGATTGTGCAACCACCAACAAGTCAAACTAAAAATCAAGTGTTTAAGAAAAACCCTAAAGGAGTTAGTCAGAACATCGTTTTCTTTCTTTTTTCATAACTTTCAAACTTTGGCTTCAAGCAGAAGTTGCTCCCCATAAAGCAGAATAAAAGCTGAAACACTAGTCTCTGTTAATATATTTGACGTAAAACCGAAGGTTTATAGTTAATTTAGCATTAAACTGATATGACTGATATGACACACCAGCTTTGTCTATGGCATTATGTGTAAGATGCCGACGCATAAGTTAGGGTCTGCTTACGGGAAGTCAGGAGCATCGATGCCGGTCTTGATGACTCCGGCGTAGACTGCCAGGATGGAGAGAATGACGCAGGCCAGGAACACTAGAGCCAGCTTATTGACATACTTCACGCCAACAAAAACTACAGTGGCCATAGAGGTGAGCAGGATGGTGCCGTAAACACGCATGTTGTTCAGCAGGGCGGCCTCTGCCTCAGCGCCCTCCAGACCCTCCAGGGGAAAGATGGCCGCTTTGGGCGCTATGTAGATCTGAAGAAAGAGCAAAATACACCGTCATTTTCTTTTATAGCCTTTCGATACAATCTCATGATTGCTTCTGGGCATCGTAGAGGGTGTTGTTGAGGCAGCGCCTGTGTTTCTCATCCACCTTCACTTCTCACTTTCCCTGGCCTGTCTGGGGATTTAAACTGGCAGATTTAAGATCACAAACCTGCTTCTCAAGCTCACCATTCAATGCACAATTTAATGCGTTTCATCCTGGGTTAAAAAAGGAACAAAAAAAGGAAGAGAAATGTAATGAAAGAGGCGAGATGGGGCCGGGGTATGAGGTGAGTGAGGATGGAGGAGTATATTTCTAAGTGTGAAAACATGTGATGTCCACATTAATCGCCCTCTACAGGAACTTTAAAAAGATCAGTGGCTGCTATTTAAATTCAGCTTAATTAAAAAAACTCAACCATGGTATTATCATTGTAAATTAGTTGCCAATATTACACAATTACTATTCCTTAATCTAAGAATAGTCCCAACATACTCTACAAAAAAGTATACCCACAATTAGTCCATCAGTTTCTGTCATCAGCCTCGAATGAGTCACACAGTGTTGTTACATAAGCATGGGAATTTCTGTCTTATTTTTAAACCATCATCAGGTTTCCTCCGCACAAAATCCTTTCTACAAAGGACTACACGAGAACGAGAACATGCAGAGAGTAATGGACTGGTTTGGACATTTGGCTGCTTTGATGCTAATAGCATCGTATCACTAGGCAAACAAATCCCCTGCCTCTCCAGAAACCGTTCATGTTTAAAAATAGCATCTTCAGTTTATGTTCTCGGCTTGCTTGGGAGGATGAAACATATTTAAATCAACCTTCTCCAGATCCGCTCCTCACAATTTAGCAGGGATTGTTATTTTAGAATGGAAACTAAGCCAGCTTTGACCCAGAAGACAGAATTAACCTCCAGGCACGATCAAACTCCGCAGAACGGATTGAGGCAGCCAGAAGGAGTGAAAAATGCAGTGGACCAAAGTGCTGACAACCGTTTCAAAGAATGGACTTGTTTTCTCACCAGTGTTTTGATTTAGGCGTTATTACTAAGTCACACATTAATTAACAGCATGGGGGTTGCAGTGGAAGCAATATGTAATATTAATAGGGAAAAGGAGGAGGAAGGGGATGATAAAAGAAGATAAAAACATTCAGACATTTCTACAAATAATCTGAACTCGCACTAAAAAACATAGTATGCGAGGTAAAATGGCCTGAAAGTGCAGCAAGGAACAAAATGAACTGAAGGCTGAGGATGGATTTTTGCATCACGCAAAGCTCTAAGGGCTTGATTTTGGTTTATTTCCTGTCCTCTTTGCACAGACAGCAAGGATTACAAGAATATCAAAAAGTCCACCAGATTTAAATTCAGCCCAAAATAACATGTTTGAACTGATGCACATGAAAAGGGGTTTATGTGGGGTTATTTGGCCCGGTCCACACTGATTCCAGACCTCATGTGCTCGTGGACAGCTGTTTGCCTGATTAGAAAATTTGAGCCAATCAGAGGTTTTGTAAAAGGGATTAAAAATGAAGGGATCATCCTCCTGCTGCTGAGCAACAAAAATAGTGACAGGCACGGATGAGATTAACAAGCAGCAGAGGTTGCTATAGGAACACTGCAACAATAATATCTCAACATATTCCTGTTGCTGTTGTTGGAGCTGGAGGATAAGACTGATCACCCATACATAACATGAATTTAATGATGGTAAAACCTGATATATATAAAATAACAACTGCTCTCACTCTCAGTAGACATCAGTGGCTGATTGTTAGATACCGCAGCGAAGCAGCTGTTGATCCCTGACTTTTTGTGACTAAAATGTTGCCTCCAGATGTTCTTGGAATGTGATGCCTTTATGTATAACCACTATAATCTGATTTAAGGGCTCATATTTAACAGAAACTCCTGTATAATATTGCCAACTTCATCTTAGGATGAGTGTGATGTGAAGTTTTGTCATGTTCTTTTCATCACAGGGAAGGAGAAACTATGACTAGAGTGGTAACTCCCTAGCAATCAGTTTACTCTGTCAGTGGCACAAAAAGGACGGGTTCACACAAACACCGACGGAAGACGTTTCTTACCAGAAGCAGCTCAATGGCTCCCAGGATGTACATGGCTCCAGCATACGTGGTTCCCAGGTAGAAACAGATCCCCACTGCTCCCCCAAACTCAGGGCCCAGCGAGCGGGAAATCATGTAGTAGGAGCCCCCCGCTGCACACAAACACAAAGTCAAATGTTATGTGGTACTTATGTGACTTTTATGTAAGAGTGAACATAATTTCTTCTGCGCAAAGCAATAACATGAAGCACCTGAAGCATTTCTGCTCATTTCTGCTCAAGCTTTCACTTTTGCATACCACCTGTTTGGATTTGCACAGGATAATTCACGCTGCCCCTTTTCACCCTACGAAATGTCAGGCTAAATGACTGTCATGATGCTGCTAGACAACACAGCAAATGTTTGAAAGTTATTTAACTCTATGATTCATGGTAGAAATTCCTATGTATTTAAAAATGTATCTAATCTTTCAATGCAGATATATAAATGTACTCTTACCTTCTCCTTTAAGAAGGTTGAAGTAAAGTGATTACATCTGTAATTGTGATTAATCCTTATCAGTTATGACTGTTTTAATAGCTCGAAGATTTTTTTCAGCTGTGTCAAAATGCTTTCCAGTAGTTGTAATTTTGGCTCTGCTGGTTTTGTAACAGACACCACGGCATCTCGACACAAAGCTTATGTATTTGTGCGGAGCCATATGCAAACTAATTAATTAGGCATAAATAAATAGACCTTAATCAGCACTTTGCAGAAGCATAGAGGTTTCTACCATTAATAAGGCAGACAGATATAATTGGCATCCAGATCTGTGCTCCTCTGCAGGCCTGTAATTTGCTGTGACCCCTGCAGAATGAACACCAACTGGTAAGACACAGGCCATCATTACAGTATAATCCCCACATTACAAAATGTAGCTGCACTGCGTGTGTACATTAATGCGTCTTCATAGAGATACAAACATGCAGATTCAGATTTTCATGGTGGGCATTTGGCTGATGGTTTATTTTTGTGTAAATAATGTCTGACGACAAAGTTGAAATGCACAAGGCAGCACACTAAAGCTCTTAATGTTTTTGCAGCTATCAAGCTGCGCTGGGAGTAATGTGCCAAAAGCAGTCAGTGAAAAGAGAAATTTAGAAGCGGACAGCTTCAAACAGAGATGACTGTGTGGCGCCAGCGTCTGCTCACTCACCTGGCACCACTCCATTGGTAGCGATGGCACTCATTGAGATGGCAGTCAGCATGGTCTACAGGGAGAAGGAGGGGAGAAAAATTAGATGTTAATTGTCAGATTTTGTATATTCTGCGATTAAGAAGCATTGATTACTGACTTCCTCATCTTTTCTGCCTTAAGAAGTACATGTCCAGTGAAAACCAGTTTTAACACCATAACAGATTTATCCCATTACCAGAAAAGATCTGGAGGACATCTTACACCACCTGGATTCCTCCTCTTGCTGTTTGGACATCCTGCCCACAGGTTTTTTAAAAAGATCTAAAAGAATTATGGAGTTAGATCTTTTACAGGTTGTGAACATACCAGAGCTGCTGAGAGCCGCTGTAATAAAGCCTCTACCAAAAAGCAACAATCTACACAAATGAACAACAGGCCGATCTCAAATCTCCTGTTTTAAGTTGGATAACTGAAAAAGCTGGGTTTTTTTTTTTTTTATCACATAAATGTCTTTTTAACACAAAACAACTATAATGCCATCCAGTCAGGTTTAAGATAGAATCAAGACACTGACACTGCTCTTTCCAAAGTCATTAATGACAAATGTTCTGACGAATGATGGAAAAATGTCAGTGTCAGTTTTACTGGACCTGCATTTAGTAAAGCTGACCACCACATATCATTCCAACGACCAGAAAACTGACTGGACACTGTATTAAACTGGTTCTAGACATACTTAGAGAACAGGAAGTTCTTTGTGTCAGCAGGCAAATTCACATCTGAGCAAACAAGAATTATGCAAGGCAAGGCAAGTTTATTTAGCACTTTTCAGGTTCAAGACAATTCAAAGTGCTTTACATGTGGTGTTCCCCAAGGTTCCATCATGGGGCCTCTTCTGTGTCACATCCTCATACTTCGATTGGCACAGATAATAAAGAACAACAAAGTTAGTTACCTTAGCGATGCAGACGAAAAATAGATTTATATTACAATGTCTCTAAGAGACTGAGAGGCCACAGGGTTGCAGAATTAGAAGGAGGTGTGATTCATAGCTTTGTTTTAGGCTACACGCAGTATACAACAGCAAACCTTTCAGTTTCCCCTCTTTCATAAAGTTAGTTGGTGCTAGCCTCTGTAACATTGTATAACAGCATTGTGTTGTCTAACAAAAAAATCGGTTAGACAACTGCATCTGATCCATAACTCTGCTGGTCAAGTCCTCACTAAGACCAAGAAAGTAGATTGGTCCAGTTCTGAGGTCTTTACACTGGGTTCCTGTCCAATCAAGTTCTGATGAACCCTTGACCCAGTGTGAACCTACCAGACCGCCCAGGTCATCTGGATCTGGTCTCTTATCAGTTCCCACAGAGAGAACCAGACATGGAGGAGCTGCGTTCAGCTTCTATGATCCACATGTGTGGATCAAACGCCCGTAAAGTCTCAGATCAGCAGAAACGCTCCATTTATTTAAATCCAGGTTAAAGACCCTTCTGTTATCTGCTGCTTTCAAAAGTTTTTATTTAAAAATCCAAACATGTATTGTTTATTTCAAGCTCAAAATTTTAAAGTTGATCGTGTTTCTGATCTGATGTAATTTCTTTCTCCCTTCTCCCTTTTTTACTTTAAATGACCTCTGCACACGGCTGTAATGCTTTTAATCTTTTATATAAAGCAAACTGAATCGTCTTGTGCGTTAAAGGGGCAATACATATAAACTTGTCTTGCTTTTAAAAGGTTCAAAGTTGCATTCAGAGTTGTTTCTCCTAGATGATCAACTAAAGCCTGATGTATGGTATAACTTTAAAAAGTAATGCTCTCCATGAGCAGATGTTACAAAGTTCATAAACTAGATGTAACTACTAAACTCGATGGGGAATTTGCACCTCTGCTAGCAGCTCTGTGACTCTGTAGGTGCAGCAGCACTTTGAGCTCAATGTTAATGTCAGCAAGCTAACACACTCATGATGAAAATGAGTGCTGACATGCCAGCAGGTACCGTTTTAATCACATCAGCCCAAAGATTGGAAACAGTGAGCCTGACTCATACTTTAACATTTAATTATTATCACGAAATTCAGGATGCAGCTGAGACTGATGGGAACTGAATTAGCCCTGGATATGTTTGCTAATAAACCAAATTAATGGACAAATTAAATGTCTGACTTGATGATGACATGGGATGGTTAAAAAGTTGGCAGCTACTAAATATTATATCAGCTGAACATAGTAGAAAATTCAATGGTTAGCTATCTGAGAGTTACAACACTCAGAAAATGAAATCATTTTTCATTGGTTGCTTTTATTGATGGCAATCGATGACAGTTTTTTGCAAATTTATATGAGATTAAGACTTAATTAAGACTGGAAATAAAAAGTACATAATTAAAACCTCACAAGTGAACTTTGCACCAGGTGCCCCCTAATGAAGGCTAACTGGAAATCTGATTTGCATCCTGTCTTTTCTCTGAGCTTCCTCCAGTTATTAGAAGTCAACTCTCATGTTGATTCTAATCTCTTGCTTTATCACTTCTTCTCTTTCTTTTCCTCACTTTGTCCAGAAATGTGCTCTTGGGTTTTGGGCTGTGCTGAATCGACCATGGTGTGTGTACAAAGTGGCCAGTTCATGGATATCTGATTGCTGGTTTGGCTCTGTAAGGCTAAAAAATGTTATGAAGAGTGGCTTATCAGCCATGGAAATTTTGCAGTGGAATTTAAGCACCTGAAATGTGCATAATAAATTAGTTTTACAGCTGTAAATATATGGAGTTTTACTTTAATGTAATGTTGACAGATAGAAGCAGATTATGAAAAGAAAATGACTGAATAAGAAGCTGCTGAACGTAAGAAAAATGACAGGAATCACAAACAAGCTTATCTATATTGCACATTTCATGTAGAAGACAATTCAAGATGTTTCACATAAAACATTGGAAGCATTTCAGTGGGGTGCAAAAGGAGCCATAATAAGTATATTAAAACACAAAAACAAAATTTTAAAAGAAATATGTTCAGTAAAAACCAAAGGAAGAAGGAACCATACATTGTTAGACATTCCTGTAATTTCTTCAGTAATTAATTAATCATGATCTGAAATGTAAAAGCTCATAATAACACCTCTACAAATAAGACAGGTGGGGTCAGAGGAGATTCCTCTGATCTGTATGAGCGGCAGTTGCAGCTCAGTTTCTGCAAGGAGCAGATAGTGCAGCTGGAAACACAGGCACGACACGCTAGAGCCGGTTGTGGAACAAAGTATGTGCACAAATTGAAGCATTTTATCTAATAACATCCTATTGTTAGTGACATAAATATAAAGTCGCCTCCTTTTGACAAGGTTTGTCTAAACATAATCCTGATTTCAACTTTCAAACAAATGATCAGGTTTTTTGTAAAGACCTTGTTCCAGGAGTTCAGTTATTGCCACCCACCGCTCATAAGAAAATAATCTGAATCGGACTGATGCGCATCTGCATTTCCGCAGCATTTTGTCATTTAAATCATTAGGCTTAATCCTCTGGCGATCATTAATGTCTGTATATCTCTGCCATCTATCTGATAGTCGATGAAATATTTCTGAGGGCCACAAAGTCGACTGATGTGCCTCCTAAAGCCAATGTCATCATAAAGAATTGTTTTCCACCATCAAAATGTTATGTCTTCCCTTATTTAACAAACACTTTGCTTTACATGACATAGCAAATGAGTGATAAACTCTGTAAAATCGTTTATTAGGGAAAACCAAATTATAACTATGCTAAAAGTTTTTTTGATTGGATAAAAAAACAACACCTCAGAGCCTTTCAACAGCTGTCATAGCACATTCAGACAACTAATCACGACTCTGATGCAAGTATGTTACTGAGTGGGGGACACACCACCATAAGAAATGTAAGAGCATGCTCTGGTAGAGCTGCCTGCAGCATGACAGTAGGTCTCACTGCCCTGCAGAAGCAAGAGGAAGGGATGGAAGTGGAGTGGAAGAACACAGCAGAAAAATAAAAAGTCGACAAAGTGAGAGGCAGTGAGTGGCTGAGGCTGAGAGGGACATGGTGTGTCTGACAGTACAAAGAATGCATTAAGATTTTATTATTCCTTTAAATGCCAGAGCTCTGTAGCTCAGAGTCCTTTCACAGTCTGCATGTGAAAGACAGTGACAGACAGAGAGAGAAGCATGAGGAGATGTGAGAAAAATCAGGGCCTGTTCCTAAAACAGCCTTCTTATGTTTTTTAAATTATTATTTTTCTTACTTTACTATGAATAATACCTCGCCACAGTAATTGTTCTGTTTTTCTTCATTTAATTATTCCATTGTCTGGTAATGCATTTGGTGTTTAAGTCTTTGTTTTACCATTAAAATATGATTGCATTTTTATTTTGAAGTCTTGCCCATTCTCCATTAATGTTCTTATTTTCTACATTTGCCCTCATTATTGTTGTTCAGCTATTAACTACAATAAAATAAATTTTATTAATGACACATGTTCTGAATTAGTCAATTTCCATCCATCACTGGCGTTACATCTGTCTCTGTGAAGACTGTAATGTGGTTAGTGTCACCTGAGGGCCCGGTGGGCTGATGATCAGGACTGAAGAGTGAGTGAGTATCTATTTCTCTGTCTAATCTGGTCATAATGAGGCCACAAGCTCTTCTCCCACCACAGTAGATAAGGCAGTAATTGTTTAAGTGTTTTATCTGATGTGGGCAGCAGCCACGCAGAGGTAGCCAGCTGCATACCCAATCACTGAATCGCCATGTAACTGAACAGAAAAGCCAGCTTCGGACTGAATCATTTATGCCAGCGGAGCCGTCTAACAGGATTAATCCACTGTATAGTGGAAAACACTGAAGCTGAATTCCATATATTTCAGTAATGCTGAAGTAAAAAGTCAACAGGGCGGTTCATAAATTCTGCTCCCCATAAATTTTGCATGGTCTTCAAGATCAAAACTTAATACTCTCTTTTTCTACTTTTCAAACCCAAAAACTTGAAACACTTTATTCTGGACATTATGTATATATTTCTCATACCTGCTTACCATGAAAAGCTAGATTATTGAGAATAAGCCATTTGATTAACCGTTCATGATGGCAGTAAAGTGTAATGCCACCGAAAACTTAAAAATAATCATAGAAGAAAAGCAAAAGGAAAATCTATAACAAACCTGTGTAATCAAAAAATAAAAACTAGTGTGGCTAAAGTTGCATTTTTATTTAAGGATACACCTCTAAAGTGTAACAGGTGAAATGCCTACATTATACAGTTATGGTTTCGTTGCTGTTAGAACCGCTCAGATCATAGTTCAGGTTAACACTGTCCTGTGTTGTGTGGTACCAGACTGGCCGTTCATCTTCGGGATGCACTGTGGGGCCAGTTTGGATTAAACATGCTACAGTGTACAACCCAGATACTCAAATGAATAGTGAGCTTAAAGATCAGTTCATGAAGCCCAAGGCTCTTTGTTATGTTTCACAACTGATTCTGAGCATTTCTTGCTGCACCACTGCAGCAAAGGAGTAAAAACCATCTTGTGGGTAACTTTGGGTATTAAATGATTTTATTTGTGAAGTTGAAGGTAAAAAAAAATCTCTGTACAATATTGTTTGAGCATTATTTTAATTTGTGGGAGTGTAAATTAAATTTGTGTGTGTAATTACTGGATATTTGTGTGTATGCAATTGTAAAGAAACCAAAGCTATGCACAAAATGGTTTACATGGTTGAGTCAAATTTTTCTCCATACTCAACCTCCATGGACAGATGTATTTTGTGCAGAACAATGTTTAGGTGAGCAGGAAATATCAAAATTTATACAAACAGAAATGCTTGGACTAAAGGTTTGCCAGCACAACCCTGAATTATAACTACATGTCCGATGTTAATCATTTTTCTTGTCGGAAGCTTTGATGGTGTGAGTCAACATGCCTGATAACTTAACTGTTTCCTGTGTTTGCACAATTAGACTTGAAAGAACATCTCTGGGTAAAAAAATTAAATCTTACTCTTTTCCTTACACTTTGCAGTACATGCTACTCTGACTCATTAGTTCTTGCCTGTGCAACAACAGCAGACATTTGTTTCCTTTGTTTCAGTGTCAGCGATGAGAGGCAACTGATGATGTTGCTTGTCTTTATTCTGACACTTGGAGCTTCATTTGCAGATTTTCAGTTCAATATAATTTGTGCAAGAACTACGTGCATGTTAAAGGCATCTCACAGACATAAGCTACACTGTCAGCTTCCAGACAAAAAACCTGGAAGTGAGAGTTGTGACTTTAGCTGTCAATGAGTGATGGCATGCAAATAATTCAAAGTTGGTTTAGTCCACCATCATGAAAATATGAAGAACCTCACCCTCTGAAAAAGCCAGGAATATTAACAGTTATATCTGCAAGTATAGTATTTTAATGACATGCTTTCTGTGCTGTGGGAAAACAGAGATTCTAAATGAGCAGAAACAAAAAGCAATAGTTGGGTTGATAAGTAGTTTGTAAACTGTATCAACAAAATATTTAAATCTGAACAACATCTGGGTCCAATAGGACCAGGTAGCCTCTCATAAATCATCATTATTGTCCCCAAGCAGCTAACTTATTCAACTCTTGGGTTTGTGTCAAATCTTGATGTTAATAAAATTCAGGTAGCTGACAGCCAAAGAGCCTCATTACGTCTTTTGACAACCTCACGTGGGAGTCAGCAGCCTTTTGGTGGTTTGGCTCTAAAAGAAGCAGCCTTCCTGTTGTAGCAGCCGTGCTCGATCATCTTTTTTCCCACTGACACTGTGGCCTGTTTTACCGTCCTACTTAAATGCAACCATGCTAAATCTGTGATGAGGTGCATGCTATATCATGTTTGCTTATGTCATCTTTCTCTGAAATCTGGAGTCAGTGGCTCCAAACTAGCATGTACCCGCAGGCCCTTTAGCCTCTGAGCATGCCAGCAGACAACGTCAGATTATGCTGCCCTGCCATCTGTCTCATCCACATGAGGTACAACAGTACACAGCTTATGTATCAGACAAAAGGGGAATTTTCCTTCAAAGATGCTCTGAAAGTGAGCGAAGCTTGAATTATTGCTAAGTCACCATGGTAACAGACTCGCTAAAGGAATCTTTTTGGAGCTTAATATTCTTAACAGACGTCTGCAGGCCAATACATCGCCGAACTCAGACTGCAAAGGAGGCATTTTCTTCCTGTTTTGGTCCCAAAGCTACAAAGCAAACTCTGCTGTGCCCTTTAGGTGACCTCAGAGCTGAGCAGAAATTAGTTTGGGCAGGAATGGGGATTTTATGTTGTCCTGAGAGCACGGTTCATTATAATGCTTCATTACACGAATGCAGAAAAAGCTTTGTCAAGCACAACTTCATCAATCCACTTACAGCCGTACAGTAGAAGTCTTTTTTCAGCATGCTGTTTATCACTTTAAATCCATGTGGATGGTGCACCAAGGAAGGCAAAAGTGTCAGATGAAGGAGATGCGAGTGATATTTACCATCAGACTGACATCGGAGGATCAAAACTGATCACAAGTGGACTGAGATGCAGCTGTGGAGGCAGTGAACGGAAGGTGACAAAAAGAAAATTGGATGTTTGGTGGAAAACAAAAAGAGAGATGTAGGAAACAGAAAAGGAAGATGAGAGTGGAAATAATGAGACAGCAAGATTAAAGAAAAAGCCTTTTGAAAGAAGCAAGAGAAATGAGCGGAATAAGTGAAAGAGATGAGGGAAACAGCATCCTTAGCATTTAAATGAGTCACGATAGAGGGCAGACCTCCCTTCCCCTCGCAGCATTTGGATTCAAGACCTGGGAGCAATGAGGAAGGCCAAACAACAGATGAGTTTCCACCGCGAATATTAAACGTCATTTTATCTCCCTGACAAGACAGCATTCATTATGTGAGCTAAAAATACTCCACGCAGCAGATGTTTGAATACACCAGCTTGAAAAGTAGTGTTGGCAATACACCGACTGTCAAAAACAGTTGGTTGTGTGTATTACTTCACAGTTAATGGTTTAAGTGTAGGAGTAGTTCTCCATCTTTCATATAATAAAAATTCCCATCACCTTCCACAGGGCTGCGCCTTGTTAACACTTAATACCAATGGGTTGCTCAGGGATAAAATAAGTAAAATAACGACACGAGTGTTCCAGCGTAGATGCGGATGTGTTTAAGCATCTGATGAAAGTCAGAGATACGCGTTAAGATAAAAACATGGCATCGTGCTGTACATTATCAAGCTGTACCGCAATTCCTGTACAAAAGTCCTGTGGCTTTCACTCAGTTGGGGATGGCTGCATACATATCACTCCTCTGTCGGGCTGCTGGCAACCCCCTGGAGGTCTGGGTGGTTACGTGTTATGTAAGAAGCTCATAAAAGAGGGGGGGGGGGTTCTCATACGCTGTTCACGCTTGGGCTTAACGCCCCGGGGCTCTGCTATGAGCTCTGTGTGACTGATAAGAAACATGTGCGTTGGAGACCGAGGAGGAAGAGGAGTATATGTTTGAGAGCTTAAAACATACTCCGGTTGATACATGGGAGGAAATTTTAGTGGTAATGTGTGTATGAAGCAAGGAAATGGACCGTAGAAGTGTTTGTTGGCTTCCTGTCAAACCGAGTCTGAATCAGCTTTGATCTTTCTGCCTTTTTTCCCCCCTTCTTCCACACTATTTTTTGTGTGACAGAAGAGCCATGTTTTTTTCATTCCAGGAGCTTAATCAAATCTGTTCTCTTTTGGGAAATAAAACGGGTGATTTAACAAATCTGAATGCCTGCTATTATTAAAATGCCAATGATATTAGCATATTTTTGACTGACTTATTGTCATGATAGGACAGAGGGAGTGATGAACATTTTCCATTAAACACGTAATAACATGTATCAATGCACAAATATGCACCAAAATCTAGACTAAAAGCTGTGCAGCACATCCAGGATTCTCTCTATTTGTCATCTCACAGCCCTCTTCCTTAAGTCACATAGAAACAAGATTTGGAAGGGTTCTGCATCTGTGCATGCAACTTTGCCATGGCTGGCATTTGAGGGGGTTTTTCTATAAATACACTCGATGCTCGCGGAGAATCTAGGTTGCACAAACACACAGACCTACCAACATAAAGACCTGCCACAATGCACACCACAAATCAGAGAGAAATAAATACATACTTCCAACATCTGATTGACCTCACAGACTGATTTAAAGGTCCCTTTACGATGAAAGAAGCTTTGGATTACCAACAGAAAACGGATTTAAAGTGGATATGTCTATGCCCTGCATCAAGCTTTAACTCTGGACATTGTCATGTTTTCATCAGAGAAGCGTTGAATAAGCCAGCATCCTCCAAACAGAGCAGAAACCATGTTGTGCTTTCAGCAAAGAGGCACAGATATCTGCTCCCTGACAATGAGATGGATCAGACAAGTCAAACACAATCACTTTGAAACAGTCTCACTGATAACTGACAGCAGCACCGTCCATCCTGTGAGACTGTGTCGGGTGTAATTCGACTCTCAAGGCCATTTTAGGGTGTCAGTCCATTGTCACTGAGACACATGACTAAGCTCTGTGGCACAGACAAAAATGGAAACTGTAGGAGATCATAGCCTGTCATCATCCGTTCTGTTCTTCCTAAGAACGTGTGGCACCTGGGATGTTGCTTCTCTCCACAACCTGGTTTCGGTGCAGACTCTTAAAACACGGTCTTCAAAATGCCAACATTAACAACATTACGCTTCTCTTACAGGTGCTAGGATTTTCGACCTTAAATTGCTACCTTAAAAAAAAAAAAAGAAAAGAATTCCTACCTTAATGTGGCTGTTTTCTTTAATGCAGGTAAATAATACCACTCTACCAACTTTAAGCTAAACTATCACATATCAGTCAATGATAATAAAATAAACGTGTAATATTAACTGAAGAAACAGGATGTCTGATATATTTTGTGAATTATACTTACAGAGCTAAGCATGGAAATTGGCAGATGCAGGATTCATTTCTGTTAACACTGGTTTTGGTTTCTGTAAAAAGTTCTTCATTTTTATAACCTCTTGTCTCACATGAACACAAAAGATTGTCTGAATTGTTTTTCTAAATGCTTCTGATATGTGCACTCAGAGGGAAAGAGCATAAAGCAGCTACTTTTAGGGCACAAACTTGCTCACTGTAAATGCTTTGCTATATATCTTACTGCATTCGCAGGTGGGTTCATTAATCTCCCAGTCCTCCCACTGGGACGCTGGACAGTGAGGTTTGCCAGGCTGGGTGTCATTATGTCGACTGACAGAGATAATCAATAGTACAACAAATCTCAAAAATGTACAGCAATTTGACATGCTCTTTTAGATAATAATTTAATCTTAAGAAAATTAGAGACAAGATAGTCTGACAAATATATTAATACATTAAGATTCAAACAAAGCAATTTCATACTGTTTGCGAAGCTTAGAAAAATATTCACAGTCAGGCTTTCTACAACTACACAAGAGTAAGAAAGTGTCGGACTCCTCTATCCGAGGAAACTAATGTCAAATTTTATAACTATATGAACACTGGAAAATAAGAATGGGCTTATTTACGGATGCAATAAACAGCTAAGAGTCCAGTAACTTTAGTCTTGGAATAAGTAAAGGTTATAAATAAAAATAATGCTAATTTATTTCCCTGCGACTGCCTAATGTAAACAAATTAAATTGAAAACTGCTTTAAAGTGTACATCTGAATCTTCAAAGCTCTCTGGAAAACTTTAAATAGGAGATACAATATTTGTATGTATTACTGCTGCTGTGTATAGAGGTAGACATTTGCTTATTTACATGCTGCAAAAAAAATTCACTTATTCACTTTCTAATAGTGAGTGGACTTCTGAGTTCATTAAAGATAACATAAAAGCATGTGAATTACTCACAGTGGCACAGCACATGAAGACAATGATGAAGGTCCCGATGACGCCTCCGATTCCCACCAGCCAGGTCATCCTGAGGAACAGGATCACTCCGAAGATGTTCTGGATGCACGGCATATAGACGCCCATCAGAGTGCCGAGCTGGGGGGCCTGGGGAAAAAGTTGGGAGTTTTTGTAATGAAGAAAATCCAACCTGAGCATTCAAACAGCAGAATTCATGGATCAGTGTGATTCGGTAAAAACATAAATGATTGACAATTTTTCAATTGAGTCAGTTACTATTTTAGAAATAAAATTATTTTTTAATCCATTTATTGCCTTATTTGGCTTAACATCTCTTTGCAGATAGCTACCAGGTGTCCATCAGTAACTGACCTGTGGGACATTTTGGGAGAAATGGGTCTTAAAGAAAACCAATACACCTGCAGAACATGCAGTCTCTCATAGTTTGAGTGTCTTCTTTTCGTTTGAGTGAAAAGAATTCAAATAAATGATGGAGGCAAAGTACAGATGGCCTCACAGACCTGAGATGTTCCTGTAGGACTTTATTACATTTGAAGGCCAAATTTGGCTTTGTAAGGCTGCTTACGGTTGGACTGGCTTCTGTTGATGCAGAAATGTTTTTATTTGGGTTTACTGTAAACACATGCACTTAGATATCTTCCTTATTTTATCTTACTGTTGTTAACAAGAGTGAAAGAAAAACCCTTTGTATTGACAAGTAGAAAACGAGTAACTGCACACTGTGTCATTCTCAATAAACGGATTTTATTGTAACGTTTCGGTCATTTGACGATCATCAGACATGTATGTGTGTACGTAGACATGCATACATGTCTCATGAAGGTCGTATGACTGAAACGTTACACTAAAATCAGTTTATTGAGAGTGACAGTGTGTGGGAACTCTTTTTCTACTTATCTCACTGTTGTTCAAAATACATTTGAAGTTGAAATGTTTGTCATTATGGAAACCCTGTTGTAAAAACACCTGGAAATCTTTAGAACAGTTCCTTCCAGTCCAGAAAATGAAGAGCACTTTGAGAACAGAGGGCAGCCATGGGACCCATCTGCACGATAGCTGGATGGTATTTTATTGGATTTCTTTAGCAGCCCAGTTTTTTCTGATGGATTTGTTATGGTCAGTTTTGCTGCAGTGTTACTGTTGTGGAACAGTGGAGAGAGAGCGAGCTGCTCTTTACAGCTTTAGTCCATTTCAAGGCCGTTGTATTGAAGACAGTTAGTGATACACGCACATTATCGATGATTAGAAGGTTTGTCTTCTCCTGAAGATTTTTGTTAATGATATACTTGTTTGTGTACAGTATACCTGCATGTCACATTGCATGTGTGTATCTGTGCCGCTGTGGCAGCGTAAATTAAATCTGAAGGACACATCCAATGGCCCTGCACAGAATAAAGGAATATTCATTTCCTGCTCAAGGACAGCTTTGTCAAAGATGGGTAATTATGCTTATATCTAGCCGTGACCCATTTTACAAAGTGAGAGAGGACCACAACACATGCACAAACCCTCATATGCCAGGAAGGATGCAAGACACATTAGCTGTGATTTATATGAGTAAAGATGGCCGTATACGTGAGGGTTTTGTCCAAGAAATACAATAAAATATCACAGATAAGTTGAATTTTACAGAAGCAGTTTTCACAGAATTCAGATTACAGTTTTCTCATCTGGTTGGGAATCAGGGTTGAAAGATCAACTTTATTAAGGGGACTTCTAAATCGTACATTTGAGATATTTTAAAACAACACTGATATGTTTTAGATGAGTAACTGACTCTAAAAACAAATAAACTTCTAGAGCATTTTAAACGACTACTTAATAATCTAAAAACTTTTCAAGCCATTAAAATCCCAGCCACAGCAGGCTGTTTAATTCCTGAGCGCGCTTACAGATTGAACCATCTGCTCCGGATGAGAGCATTTAACATTATGCAGCATCTAGTTCATAGTTTTAACAAACAGATTCACCTTGGAAAAATAAAAACAGTCCACTGATGTAACGACTTGATATAAGCTTTGCTAAAGTTTCCAGTAAAGCCTCTCAGTGCTTAATGATCTCACTAACAGGCCTTGGTGATTTACTGAGTTAAAGGTAAGAGGCTTGTACACGGCAGATTAGCTGTTCAAGTTTCATGATCTCAATTTATGGTTTTGCCTAATTTTCAGGTCATTGCTAAGCAAGTCTGAGTCTTCAGTAGGCCTCACTGGAAAAGGCTGCATTCAGACTACGAGGCTCTGCTGAGTTTTAGGCATTATGTTAAGATTTTTGTCCCACACAGGTAACAACAATGTCTCAGTGTCTAACAATGAACAACAAGAAGGACATATAGCAAAATTGAAATAAAGCACTTTTCTCCAACATCAAAGTCTGGATAACTTTACCCTCTGTCACTTACTAAGTTTATACTGGCTAGTTGTAAAAGTGCTGTTATAGCAAAATTGTGATGTTTTTTATTCAAATGTTTGCTTATTTTGTGTTTGTTTAAAAATCAAATTTTTTGTTGAAGCTGAACTTAAACCTGCACCCTTTGGAAGTGTGAGACAGAATAAAGATGTGCTCCGAAAACAACCTTAAATGGTTAGGTACTTTTAAAACATAGATACTATAGAAGATGGAGGACTTAATTTACTCCTTTAAAGAAAAAAGGTGGCCTGCACTGGGAAGTGACAGCAGATGCTCAATTCTGAAAACAGACTTCTAATTGAATCATCCAGACAAGTGGCTGACATCAAATGAATACTAATGTGTCAGATGCCACAGTATCTTTGGAAAGCCTGGCTTTCAAACATTAATAAACTACTGTTTGTGCAGAGCAGAAGATGGAGGAAGAACTGCAGAGCGGGAGACAGCAAGCCTGAACAGGTCATACAAATACAGTTTTCCACCAGTTTTCTCAAACAACAGAACTTCACTCAGATCCATCTGAGCTTGGCAGGAATTTCTTGGTAGGGTATAAACTCTGGTGTGCAACATTTTCAATAACCACCTAATTAAAATGAAGAACTAAAGACTAAACAAAAAAAACTACCAAATATCATGTTTAGTTTTTGTGCCCTTTGTTGATATAATTGATTCTGGCATCAATTAAATCTGAAAGACATACAGACCAAATGTTGTATTATATGAGTTCAAATGGTCCATCCTTGAAAAGGCCTGGAATTTAATTTCAGATTCATGACTGGGCCTCCACAGGTTGCTTGGGGGAGCAGCAGAGAACAAACCTCATCCGTCTCTGTCACATCCTCCACTACAAGACTTACCGTGACTGCTTCTGTGTGGAAGAGAACATTTTTCCATCACATGTACGTCAAAGGTCATGATAAATCTATGAGCTCTGAATGGGCTGTATGTATAGCTCCATCCAGGATTATCAAAGTCTCACATTATCATGTGTTACAATGGGACATTATGTTTCAAAGCATGCAAGGTTTTCTTCAGTATCCGATATGTCACTGTCATATAAAGATTAGAAAAAAGATGCAAACAATTAACTTTTCAAATGTAACCCCTTACAATCCTTCACTTTGCAACCCAAAATGTTTTTTATGGATAAAAGCCTTGTTGTGAACCAACTATTTGACTTTTAGTGGACCCCTATGTATGTGCCCAGCTCTGTTTTTACTGCTACCGGTGTACAATATGACTTTATAGTTAAACTGCATTGGCGACTTTCAGGCTTTCAAAAATAAGTAAAAGAATAAGAGTTTAACAGTTGTATATATAATTTATTTCTCAAACATCTTTGCTTTCCCATGGTGCGTAATGTGTGTTTACTTGGAAGGGAGACTAAAATACACATTTATTTGTTATTTCCCTCCCACAAGAAGTCTGGTATGATTGGGTTAAATAAAAGGGTGCAGACTAACAAGAATGTGCTCTTATTAGAATCATATAGAGACATAGACCTATGGATTATTTCACTGGTCCTAAAAAGCAATATCACCTCTTTTCAACCTCCAAATTTCTTCTCTCCCTGAAAGTCTGAGTTTACATCAGCAGGTCCTTAAGGGACTTGGTGTGTAACACACGGTAGCAATCAGGTGTTGCAGGTGGACAGGTACCCCTGTAGTCAGCACTTTGTTGTTTCATCCAAAACTGCTGCCGCTGCAGTAAACAGGTTGAGGTAAGTTTGTAACATAACAGGTAGGTTATTAAAGGAAAACCTGAATGCATCTACAAACTGTAGCACACTACAGCTGGCAAAACACCTTCAAGAGGAATCAGCTTTGTAAATCCTTTCTGTGGGTGATATTCATTTCTAAAAAGGATTTGCACTGTTTAGTGCAAAATTAAAATAAAAAGATAACACATACGTTACAGCTTTTCAGTCTTTTGCAGCCTGAGCTCCAATCGGAGCACTAACATGGGTCTGACCGTAGCAGCAGCCATAATTCTGACTCACAGGACTGTTTTCTGTCTTTGAAAAAGAAACCAAATTAAATATATTAAAAAAAGAAAAAGACAAAGAAAACAAAAAACAAAAGAAAACATATTTGCGGAAGATGTTTTTTCTTTCTCAGGAAAGCTTAAACAGAGTTTTTTTCACAAAATAATTTTCCTCAGCACTTGTAAACTTAGAAAAGGGCAGAATAAAACAGACTCAGTAAAAAAATGGCAGATTATACTTCTCTTCCCTAAAAGATGTATAAATACTTTTTTGTATAAAAGTACAAAAAAGGTGTTGGTGCCCCAACGACTCTCGACAGGAGAGTGACTAAACCGAGGTAGGCAACAACCCTCTTCAGACTGCAAAATGTCATTCTCCCCACCTGCTTCCCCACACAATAGAAGAGCACAATCAAGCCGACCTTCTCTATTGGCCCGCTGTACGAGTGCCTGTGGAAGTGCGCCGCTGAGTGATGAATTATAATCCAGTTCCAACAATGGCTGGGCTTTGAAAAACAATGTTTGTCTCCTAGAAATCCTGGTTGATACATGAGATGTGCAGATAAACATCAAGGGGTCTCAAACTGACGGATTTCATAAACACAAAAACCAGAACCTGGTGAACTCATGGATGCATGTAATGACTTTACATTGTGAGATAGGCAGAAACAGATGGAATGCTTGTGTACTGACTAAGTCATTGACTCTGTGGGGAGAAAAGGCTCAGCACTTATTGAAAGTCTCCTTTACCGTTGTCATTCAATTGTTGTATCATTAGCTGATTTGTGGACGGGGACTGCAGTCTCGACCGCCGTCTGTTCACATAGACACACATGCTCACACGTGCACACAGACTGAGAGTCTGTTTAATGGGCTGGGAGCCAGCAGTGTGATGATTTCCCTGGGGGCTGAGCCATTGAGAGCAAAGGGAACACAAACTGCTGCAGAACTACAGGTATGCCAGTGTGGCACCATTGAACTAGGAAGGAACAGCTGCCCGCCGACCTCCTGGGACACCCAGTCAGCCCGTGAATAGAAACTGTAGCTCAGGTGTGCTTAACTAACAACCGGATGTTTCAGTGTATCTGCTGGGGCCACTCACCACTGCTCTCTCACCAGATTAGGCCTCTCTGCATCTGTCCAGCTCTCGATCCACAGGATCGACTTAATCCTTCAGTTTTTAGAAAATATTCCCTCCTTGAGTACGAACAGCATTTGTTCTTATTAACAGGTCATCAAAGCAGCTGAGAGCTTGTTCTCCATCTGGTTATGAGGGGCTGATGCCCGCAGTCCAGCCAGACACAATAAACAAGCCTGATTATTTCAGAGCATTCATCTGGAGTAGGCTTTCACAAGATAATAGCTAAGTATAATTAACGGATGAATGGGGAACACGTGACCTTTGGCTAGCATCTAAATGAATGGACAGGAAACCTCTAAAAAATGAGGCTTTAAACTCTGACCTTGTTCCAACCCCTTTACCAGTCTGGTTTCCTTCTGAGGCCAGCAGTTCTCCCTAGAGTTTAGAGTAGAATTAAAAATAGACGGTCCAGCCAGTCTCATGGCCATGTGTGACTACAGGCAAAGGAGAATGAGAAAATGACAAAGACAAAAACTGTGAAAGAGTTAGGGTATATAAGCAGTACTTGTTTTTAAACAGTAGAGGTCCCTTGTATTTATCAGAGGTGCTGCACCAGCATGCTGCAGTCGGGGCTCCGAGGTCTCCTACCCAGCTCCTTCTGACGGTCCCTTCTTCCGGGTTCAAATCCAGGGCTGACAGAGCAAAGTTGTGGAACAGTTTGACAGTCCACATCTTACCTGCCCAGTATTGCTTTTTATTCTGGTTTTATGTAATTTGTACTAATTCTATTATTTTACCATGTAGTTGTCTTACTGTTCAGCACTTTGGGGAACTGGGAATGTAGTCAATGTACTATGCAAATACACTTGAACTTGAACTACAGGGTATCTGAGTAGAGTTACAAAAGACAACAGTCAAGTCTCCCAGAGAACCTGACAAAACCAGAATCATCTGTGACATGACTCCTTGAAACATTTTCATTTGTTTTCTTGTTTGTTTTTTAAATGAAGCCACTTTTGGACGCAGCATCACCTGTGCATCAGAGGATTTTTTAATTTGTCACATTTTCTTTACTGCAGAAAGGTTGAGTGCTAACGAGCTCTGTCACGTAGACCAACTCTATTAAACTTTCTAATGTAAAAGTGAGAAACAGTTAAATAAGGCGGTAGCATCAAAGATCAATGGCTGTGAATCCTAGCAGTAATTTATAAAGCTCGACTCTCCCCAGTCAGCTAAGCATCTTTAATTTTCTCCCCTCTCACAGAGGAATTAAATCTATTAAGACAAAACAACCAGATTTTATAAAAGAAACTCACTGAATCTCAGTCTTGCAGAAGAAGTTTGTAACATTGTGTAGGTTGCATCTCTGAAAACTTCTACACTGCTGCTAATACTACCCCCACCCCTTGGGTATTAGTTTTTATATTTTCTTGATTTTGAACTTATAAGTCAATGTATTACTGCAGTGTTTTTCAATTCCTCTGTGTGCACTTATTAATGCTTCTTTCTAAGTTGGTGGTTTCTTTGTTTGTATTAGATCACATCACAGCACAAGATGAATGATGTTTCATGTTGAATATTTAATAAAGGTAATATTATGTCAAAGTAACAAATGATCTAAAAAAATCACTTTATTTGTTTTTTTCTACCTGAGCATAGAGAAGAAGGATGCACGCTTTCTGTTTCATTACTTTCATCACTGGCAGAAATAAGAGGCGTGAAATGAAGCGAGTACGGTCAGATGCCAGGGGGGAGCGGGCTAACATCTGAGGGGAGGCAGAACGAGCGCTTGTAACGCCATCTCCACGCTCGGCTGGCCAAACAGGAGCTGATAGGGCAAATGTGTTTCTGCTCAGGTGTGCTGAATTATTAAACAGACAGCAAGAGGAGAGGCCGGCGAACATCAGCCTCCCCGACCGGCTGCGGATGAACCAGTCAGTCTGCGGTCACGCTGCTTTGTGTGTGTGCACATAAACGCCAATGGTTATCTGTGAAACACTGAATGCATCCTCTGTGGAGCCGAGCACTCACCACCTCAAAATAACATCTACATGTGTTACTAGAATATTCTACAACCAGAGGCTCCAGAAAGCCTCATGTGTGACCAGCAGCTGCGGTTTGGCTGCGGATCACATCCAACACCAAAAGACTCTTTGTCCCCCCCCCATGCACATGTTCCTGCTGAGTCGCAGATCCAGGTCAAAGGGAACACCGCACATAAAAGAGGGCAGGTGGAGTAAACGTGTACCTCATAGTATCAAAGGAGCACAACACTGTTAAACCATGAGATTATATAATATCAAACAGAAAATCTGCTGCGGAGAGAAAAAAAGATGAAAATAAATGCAGAGAAATATTTGGAGAACAAGAGTACACACTGATTATATTAACTTGGTGTTTTAAATGCATACAATACACACATGGGCTGTGAAACTTCTGTTTGGTGCTGCTTTAATAAATAACATGAATTTAAAAAGGATGAGCATTCATTTTGCAGGCAGGGGGCTGCTGATGGCAACGACGATCTGATACAGCGGTCTAATAAGAAGGGCAGGGGTGTGTGTGTGTGTGTGTGTGTGTGAGTGTGTGTGTGTGTGTGTGGGGGGGGGCTGAGGAAAGGCCATAAAACACCCAGAAGGGAAGCAACATTTATGTGAGGGAACATTAAGCAGTAACAGGCAGGGACGGACAGTTTATGGACAGATGTTCCTGTAATTCCTGGAAGGTGTGCTCGTCTACAAAATGACTTGAATAAAAGTAAAGAGCTGCATCGTTCCATTTTTTGTAGTTTCGGGATTTATGAATATAATAATGTAAACACATATATATGTGAACACATTTTCATTGTTAGTGTGTGTGTGTGTGTGTGTGTGTGCGCGCGTGTGTTTTTCGACATATTTGTCCAGTATGTTGGAAATGGGAATGATGTCACACACCTGACCAGAGTTAAAAGCATTCCAGTTTACAATAGGAAAATTAATATGGCATATTAAAGTCATTTCTTAGGGGCAATTGTCGTTTTTAACCAGCAAAGCAACTATAACAGATCTGAAAATGTTGTTTTTAAGTGTTGAAAAACGTTGCAAAACCTTGGCAGATGTTGGAAAAAAGGGAAACTGCCGTTATTACTATTACTATTTGCCAGTATTCTTCACAGCTGATAGTTACGTTGTAGCTCATCATGAAATGTGAATTACATTACAACAGCTTCTCCCTACATTTATCTGAAACAATACTACGTATAAAGCTGATTTAATGCATCAAAAACTGGTCATAATTCCAAATAAAGGTGATATCAATGGGGCCTTTACACTGTCAATATCATGCCGGCGCAATCTTTAAACGTCCAGACGGGACTGGTGAGGATCTTCTGACCTCAGGTGGCCTTTCCAGTTGAAACTTACAGCTTGGAGGTCAGAAAGTCAGAGTTCCAAGTTCAAATCGAACGCAGCATAAATGTAACTCATTCAGCCTTTTGTGAGGTGCACTAATGCAAAGGTCTCTCCTTTTGTCTTCCCGTACAGATCATGAGAGCTGCCGCAAAATCCTGAAGCTACAGTTAGACTGGAATGAAGGATACAAATCCTCTTTTATATCATAGGAGCCTTTAACAAAAAAAACTGTACCAAATAATCTATAATTCTGTAGAAGTATTATAATTTTCTCATTTCATATTCATTTCTCAGTTTCATTTAAAAATAAAAAACAACATAAAAAATCCCAATACAGCTTCAAATGTTTTGATCTGCACACTTGTTTAATGTTAGCACCTTTTAATTGCCAATAACATAAATATTTTCACTGTGTTACATTAAACGGGTCAAGGAAGAGAAAACTGCCAACAGATCGGCTGTGAGCGGTTTCCATCTTAACCTGCGAGACCTCCAGCCTGCTGGCTCATGTCACACACCGACTACGTCTCTAATCTGGGCTTTCATACTGCGCCAGAGAGAGCCTGCCGCCTCGGTGTCCCTCTGTCTCTACTCGCCCCTCCCTCGCTCACTCTAGGGAGCGATGATGAAGGATGGAGAGGGAGGAGAAGCTGGTGGAGCGAGGAAGGGAAGTGAAAGGTGATGGGGAGAAAGAGAAGGGTCGCCGTGAGCGATAAAACTCCACAGGCTGCTGTAATGAAAAGCCTCTTGTGGCGATGTCTCTGCAATCGGCTGCTGATTGGAGATGCAGCAACTCGCTGCAGACTAATTAAGGAACCGGAGGGGCTGGGGTGACAGGAGGAGATTAGGCCTGCTCACAGCGTTACCTGAGCTAAGAGGAGCCGGACCACATTTGAAATAATGGGGTTATATAATGCCAGATTCCATAGTTCTTACTGTCAGCTATTTTCATGGAAAAAGTAGTTTTATTGCTCACATTGTGCTGGCTGGATTATTTCAACACTACACTGTGGAGACAGGAGCATCAGATATCAAAGAGCATTTTCCACTGTCAGGAAAAATACGCTAAATTTGCTGATTATTTGAATAGTGTAAAGATCAAAACTGTGAAGGTTTAGCCACAGTCGTTTAGGTTTTTGTGAACATTTATGGTCCTTTATCACTTTTCACTAAAACTACTTCTAATAATGTAATGTAACAACTATTACACCTCTGGAGTTTCAGGACCAACTTTTTCAACATCTTATTTTGAAGGCAAAGATTTAGAAAAAAAACAAAGATAAAGGATCCTGAACTCTGTAGCAACAGTTCTGATTTATAGGAGCATCCTTGTTAGGGGGCCTAGTGCTTACAGAGGTGGGTATGGTTCTAGGAAACATGGGTTCAAGACCCTGGAGTGCCAACAGATGTGTACCACAGTGGGTCCTTGAGCAGGGTCCTTAACCGCCTCTCAAGTGCTCCCTGGGTGAGGAAACATAGCAGCCCACTGCTTTCTAGCGCATGTAGAGATGGGTGAAATGCAGCATTGAATTTCCAAATTGGGATTAATAAAGTCAAAGCTATTATTATCCCCGCATCAACTGTCACCAATAAGTACTGTATGTTTTCACAAAATATCCCTGATGTGGTAAAAATAAAAATAAAGTCTCAACTCCAAAAAACAAACAAAATGCTAATGAAATGTGCTTGTTTGAAAAAAACCTGTCATTTTCATTGATACATTTCTTAAGTAATGCAGAAATCATTGCTCCTCAGTTCAGTAGATCTAAGAATCAAGAAGGTTTTATGTTTATGAAGATCAACTGCATACATGTTAGATTCATCATGGCAATATGACCTTAAATAAACATCGTGACTAACTGAAAATGATACCTCAGTTACAATTAATCAGCGATTATTTTAGTATTGATATATTTTTAGCACACATAGCTAACTGAAAGTTTCAGCTATAAATATTGTCCCGATAGAGAAGAGATATTGGTTTTGAAACAAGCGAAAACAAGCACACAGTTCAACCATATAAGGCCATTTGATTAATATTTTTAAATGTATTTCAGAATTTTTTTTTCGATTAATAACTCAGCCCTGCCTCCAGTCAGGATCAGTGGTTTATTTCAAGGTGAAAAAGAAAATAAAAGATAAAAATAGGTGAAAAAATAAAACAGGACATGAAGTACCAGGGAGAGAGGAAAAGTGACATATACTGTATATAAGTAAAGAAGAAACAGGCAAAGGAGAAAATAAGGCTGATTGGACACCAGGAAAGACAGAGGAATCAAAGGTCATAGAAAGCTGTCAACCTGTCACTGCTGTGGCTTTTCAATGTCTTAAATGTGTTTCCCCTCCAATGGGTTGACTCTGAAGATCAGACTTCTAAAAGCCTGAAATATCCGGATACTCAGTTTTCCACTGGTCTGTCGCACTGATTTTACACAAAACCTGTCATTATTCTCATCTAATCATTTCAGCGTAACATCTTGCTGGGCGGCTGAAAACACAATCTCCCACAGGATTGATAATGTGTTTGTGTTTTTCCATTGTTCTTATATTTGTTGTAGAAAGGCTGTTTTAATTCTCTTTTATGCACAAAATGTTCTTAATATGTAAAGCACTTTGAACTACCCAGGCCTGAAAGGTGCTTTATAAACAAAATAAATTTGAATTTCAATAATGTAGCAGCCTTTCTGTCCATAAACTCATTCCTGCTGCCATTTTAACACCAAGCAGTGAAAAAAACCATGGGATGATGTGTGGGGAACTCGTTAGCGTTTGGCATTTAGGAGCAATCCAGCAACACGAATAGGGGATTTATAACATCAACACAGAGTGACAGACAAATTTTCAGCGGGTGACTTTTTACCAACTCTCCAATTAATATGTTAACAAAACAACCTTATGCAAAGTAAAAATCTATATTTAGTCACACTTAATGGCCATCTACAGTGCTCTCCACTTGATCAAGTTGCTCAGAGTATGCAATTAATAATATTCCTGATGAAAAATGCAGGGCCCTCTGGAAAAGGGTTTTATTGATGCACATGGCATCATACCAAGCAGAAGGGCAGCTCGGTGTAAGTTGATTTTAGAAATTTACTTTAGTAGGGATCATTTTTCATCACTAAAGCCTGGCATTTTTGTGTGGACAGCTTAAACTAACAATATTATCATCTATACTGCAGCCAGTAACATCATTAGTCTGTGCTTCGTCTCAGCAGCACTGAAGAGACATTACGCTGCTCTGACAAAATGCAGACTGGATGCTGGATAAACAGCAAGCTGCCTGTAAAACACATTTGAAATATATTCACATTCTTTTAAAAATGAATGAATGCCTCCAAGGTTATGAGAAGGATTGTGCATCCCAGAAAACAATAACCTTTTTCATATACATTAGTTTAGCTTATTGCATTCATTGTAGCACACAACAAACATTTCCAGTCTTTGCAGATATATGTTTGAACTGATGTGCAGCTCGGTTTGTACCATTCCTCTTTAGACATGGCTGAATTTGCTGTTTTAGGAGACACAGATTACAATAGATTTAAGTAAACACAGCTCATAATATGGCTATGTGGCAGAACTCTGATTAGTTTAACTGCTAGATTTCTGCAAATGTAATCTGTTATGAGGATATATGTGTTTGAGCCCCTTTTGCTGCTCAGGGTTCAGTCCTATGAATGCATGATTTCAGAGTTAAAATCGTCCTTCAAACCTCATCTTTGTGAGTGTGTACCACTTAGACAACACATTCTGATAATACCTTGGCAGGTTTCTTGCGTGCCGACTCAGCCTCGTTGTTCTCGGCCTCCTCGTGCTCCTTGCTACCTTGGGGCAGGTTGGAGTAGTTGGCCAAGCTGCTGAGAAGAGACGACACCATGGGGCTGGTGTCCATCTCCTCCTGCAGAGACACAGATGACAGGGAGGCTGCAATCACTAACCAGTAATAAACCTCTCAGCCAGGAAAGTTATATTTCTCTTTTTTCCATTTCAAACTAATGTGTTCTTGAAGACTCCTGCAAAAATGCTGACTTCAGGAACTGTTATCCCCCTTTTAGCTAATCACCCCGAACATAGTAAGATGCTTTCCTTTTTTTGTTTTGTTCAATTTCAAAGTCCCACTGGGAAGACTGTAAATAGTTTGCTGAGGCAAACTGCTTTGTCAGAGTTCTTACCTGTGGCATCGTAGGATTTGCTTGCATTAACCTGAGGCTCCTACATGCCCTTCACACAATAATTACCCTCATCAATCGATGCCCGAGCCCTTATTCAGTCACTGCATCATGAAAAAGCATTTCTTATGTTTGTTCCTGAATACAATATACATTAATGAGTCTGTGTGTGTACGAGTGTGTGCCTGTGGTGAGTACGAGATTGTACCTCAAACAAGGCCATGTTCTTTCCGTCATACTGCTGGCTCTTCTCTGCGGCAGCGTCACTGCTGTTGATGAAGGGACTGCTCTCCTTGGGGTTACTGTCGCCTGGAGAGATTAAGACAAGCACACACACACCACTTTTAGATCAGAGTAAAATAAAGCAGACCAAAGAGATCACACACCAGCAGAGAGGACAATGCCCAAGCCAGTTTTCCATTCGAACATTTGAAGGCTAGAAGTACCTTTCAAGATGAGAGAGACTTCTTTAATGAATGTTGTTTTATTCATTTGTTTATTTAAGTCGAGACAGACAGAGGGCTCCAAGTGGAGAACCTGTGCCAAGAGAGGAGAGGAAGTGAAGCACCTACTATCAGGACTGCAGAAAAACAGTCATACTTAATGGACTGTACTTTCACAATATGTCCAGTGCTATATATCCCATATGTCCATGTGAAGAACACAGACTAGAATGTCTTAATCCCCCTTTTGCTACACTGACAAACAACAACACAAGTGCAAAAGGCGTAACTGAAGCGTGCTCAGAAGCCTGTGACCACGGCGAGGTAGGAGCTGCGTGAAGTTATTTAGCTGACAGCTTGCTGAAGGCATCACGGTTCTATTGAGAAGCATCTGCCTTTATGTTCTCTGGTCCAGACTGGGGGCATATCTCCAAAACAAACAATTCCTCAAAACAAACAGCGCTGAAAGGGCAGCAGCTGGTTTGGGACGGATGTATTGATTTTCATTCTCAAAGATCGCTGACGAGCTCGTCGATGTCCGCTGATATTTGAAACCAAACTCTTAACAGCATCAGGTCCCTTTTTGCAGCGAACTATTCCACGTCACATCATGTCACACACTTCTCCTATACATCACCTAATGGAATTAACCGTTTCCAGAAAATGACTGTAAAGGTAAAAGATTTTGTTAATTGTGTTTTACTGAGACTGCCACAGCTCTCACAGCCTTCAGATTACACACCGGTGGTGACTCAGTGACAACATTTAAAGAGCCCGAAAGGTGCAACAAGCAAGTTTGAGTTTGCTGCACTCTGTGTTAGTTTTATTCACAGGGAAATCAAATTAGGAAAAATAATGTAAATGTTGTTCAATTTAGATGTAAATGAGTTTCCACATAGAAATTTCTAAGTAGTTATTTGTCAAGTCTTGTACTCAAATAGCTATTGTTGTTTTCTTTTATTACGTATCAAATAATTACAGGTGGTATATGCATGTGGTAAGTACATAATCATTAATTCAAAGGAAAACTTTAAATTAAAATTAAAGGATTGTTGAAGCAGGGGTTTGATTCTGATGAAACAGAGTTCTGTTTGTTTAGGCCACAGCTGCCACTCATATTGAAACAACTCATAAAACAACTTGATGAAAGCCAAAAACACACAAAAAGATGAAAATCACTCCAGGTGCAAGCTTTAAAATTTATCAAGTTCAGGGTCTTATGACACATAAGATAAAGAGAATTCAGTTTTTCACCGTACAAAATATGCTGCATATATGCACTGTGAGGTAATGGATGGATTTAATTATCAATTCATCTGAAATTATATTTACTACTAAGTACGGATTATGATTTTACAATGTGATGCAATTCACACAAAGTGTTACAGTAGAAGTAATGACAGTGATGCAGCTATCTGTGACTAATAAAATCATGTAAAGCAAAAAGGAAAACAACGTGCGCCCCACACTGTTTACGCCAGACGTTTCTTTGCACCAGGGGGAGGAAACACGATGAGAACACAACTAAAATGTAACAATGTCCCACTTTATTTCCCCATCGTTAACACGGTTTAGGCACATTTTGTCCTCCTCCTAAATATGTCCCTGTGGGGCGTTCATTCATGCAGGCCGAAATCCTCTATAATTACATTTATGCAAGTATAGAAAATGGATGGATGGATGAATGGTTATGAGAGCAATTGCATGTAAACTTTAAAAAACTTCATCTGTGATTATGATTGCATCATAAAAACAATGAATTTCAGTCATAAACATGATGTTTTTGTAATCCTAACTAAATTCTTTGGAAGTGAAACGCATGACTGAGTCAAAGCTCCTTGTTCTTATGAAGAGTTTATGGCTTTTTAGAGGAAACACTGGAGACTGACGTGGCAATGCTCAGATGACTCATATTTCCCTGATAGTTCCCACTTGTAAGGTCGGTTATTTAAAGGATGCCGTTATAGATCGCACGGTCTGAACATTTGATACATAACATTAATGACCCGTATGATTGTTTGAATAGGTGGACTTAATGGATCAGCAGGAGTGAAACTAAATGAAAACCTGTGTGGTATTGTTAATCAATTCCAATGCTGTTAAAGGCACAGCTTCTCAAAGACTGATGCATTACTGCTGTCAATCAAACCTTTGAAAGTTATAGAGCCTGCAGACAAGCAGGGTCTCAAATGCTTATGCATGTCTAATATAAAAGCACAAAAGACCACACAC
>JAVQJG010004566.1:0-30962 GCA_036024015.1 Craterocephalus amniculus | reverse complement strand
ACTATGCTCAACACTGACCCCGCGGTTTCCGGTGGTATTACTCCGTCGTCTGCGTCGAGTGACGGATGCGCAAGGAGCCTGAAAACACACCAAAAACGCACGAAATTGACGCAGAAGACGTGTGCGTGTGCGTATCCGTCATCTGCGTCGAGCATAAATGGGCGTTTTAGAATGTCGTCCTGCAAGACTCAACTTAGAGGAGGACGGAGTTTATACTGTCAAACATTTGTTTTTAGAGCGTTTCACTGCTTTCATGGATGGCAGGTATATTTTTCTCTTTAACTATTTGTAACAAAGATTTATACCTCCTCATCCACTCATACAGTACATACCGCACCATCTTTTCTTTAAATGACCTGGTCACATGACTCCCTATGTCACGTCTGACAGGAAAAGTGTTTCCATTACCCTTCTGTGTTACCGACACGTCTGAAAAAAGACTTGGAGTTAAAAACGTTTTAGCGATATGTGAGAGGTCTTTCAAAATGTAGGTGTTTTCATTGCCAGTTTTGTTTCACGACATGTAGGTTTTCAGCTATTTTGCAGGTAATAACGCAGTTAATGGCAGCAAGAAGAACTCTGTACTGTAATTACTCATTATTTAGTCAGAAAATGTCATTTAAAGATTCAACACTGTAATAAATGCGCTCCGTTTATCACCCGTGAGCCCAATTTTAGTTTCCAGGTCAGCTCTCAGACTTTGTTTGGCGTCCAAACGAGTGGTTCTCAAACTGGGGTCAGGACCCTATGGGACCCAACTTATCAAACTTCAGTGTTTGAGTGTGCCTCATGTGCTTTTTCCTTTTTGAAGTGAACCATTTGCTTGTCTCTATTTCGCATGATAGATTCATAATAATTTTTCATACGCGCGCACACGCATGCACACTCGTATGTATGACTGAAGAAGGTGAGGTCAATATAGGTTAATTTGTCTGTGAATCAAATGTTTATATAAGTAATTATTGTAGAAAACTCCTATAATTTTCTATAAATATTTAATAACTAGAAATAAAATTAGAAATGATCAGGAATCTGAAAGTAGTTTAATTGTCTTTAAAGCTATTTGCAGAAATGTTTACAACTATGATGATTATTTATGTAATTAGATAAAGCAACAAATTATTATCAAAATGTATTATATTTGATTCATACTATTCCTGAGATATGTTGCATCACTAAATAGTAAAAACCTTGCTCAAAATTTGCACAATCTGCCTCCTGCCCAATGGTGGATACATTTTGTGCTAAATTTGTTCTAACATATTCCATGGTAATAAATAGTTTATGTTAAAAATATATTTGGGCATTATTAGAACATGAAAAAGACTTTACAACAAAAAGATTATATTTTCTATCAATGCAGAGTGGGCTACATATTGTGATCCAGTATAAAACAAATCATTCCAGTTTACTTATACCTATTTATGCAGTGGTATCTGCTCTGATTACTATTTTAAGTGCCATGGCCTCTCAACCCCACTGTGGACATGTAAAGTTGGAAAGATGAAGACAATTGAGTTTGAAATGGAAAGGTTCAGAAATACATGAGAGATTTAGTTCTGTTTGTTATCGTAGGTTGTGGTCATGATTCAAGCAGCAGAACTATGAACAAATAGTGAGTTTCTGGATCTTCTTCTGGGGTTAACCAGATAGTTACAGTCATAAAGGTAAGAATTAACACTATTTTATTTTAAGAAGTATTCTAAGATGGCTAAGGGTAGGTAGATGAGAAGGAGCAAAATTATTAGTTTTTCCTAAAAATAAGCCTTCAGGGGTAACGGCCAGACTCTCAACGTGGTAGGAAGAATGAACTGTAAAGTCATCAAATGAGTCCGTTTACATGACATTAAAACTCAGATAAATGTTAATACTTAGATCAATTTAATACTCAGATGTTGTACGTTTAGAAATACAATATTCAGAAATCCCTTTGAGTAACATGTAAGTACATACTAATGTGAGCCTCAAACATCCTGTTATTTACAGAGTATTCGGCCTGGTTATGTTAAAGTTAGCTGTCCTAATAAGTGTTTCCAGATTTTGTGAGAAAGACAAATGATCCCACCTCACCCTGAAAAATGGCTAGTTCAGACAGTTTTGTAGTATCCAAGGAAACAAGGCACATTAGTTCCTGGAAAAAAGAAAATACTGTTGCGTTTACTCTTCTGCTTCAACCTTAGGGCTTAATGCTTGACTATGGAAAGCTGAGAGGGACTCAAGAGGGCTTCACAAAGGGAGCAGAATAGGCCCAAATACAAAAGTCCACAGACAAAAAAAAAGAAATCCTCAACCCACAACTGACAGGGAAAAAAAACAAGCCCAAAGTTGTGTAGAAAAGCAGGTCCGCTTACTGTACACCACTGTTTTATACTTATTTTCCCCTTCTCATCATGCACAGATGTAAAATAATAAAATACATCATAATTATGGGTGTTTGCAATTGGGGAGTAATCTGTTTTAATTGGGTCCTTTGAAAGGTGCTTTAGATAAAATGTATAACCTGATTTATTATAATCAGATGAAGCATATCATATTATGCTGTTCATGTTTTCAGTTAAATGTTCTGATAACTCCGGTACTTGGACAATGACCAGAATGTGGACGTGCATGTTAACTGGTGCAATGGTACTGAATAAGGACATTTTGAAATTGTGGATTGTTTGAGAAAATTTCTATAAAATCATGTTTTAATAGCTGTTTAAAAGTCAGAAAGAAAAAATGGCAAACGTGGACGTGGGTGTAGTTAAGTGGTAGAGCGGAGTGTCATCTGCATACAGTAGCGGGGAAAGTGAACATTATTCCACCAACACTGTAACAGTGGAAGCTTATAACTTGTGAAGCACTTTGCTCATCTGAGGTTGTTTTAAATGTCTAAAAGAAATAAGTTATGACTTGTTAAGTCTTGATGCATCAGTCTCAGATGTTGCTATGGTTATTTTGCTACAGTAAAATCTGCTGTAATGACCCAGCCTGTACTGTCAACGTAAATGAGGCATTTCCCTCTATAAAACAGGGATGATGATAAATAACGATAGACTGACACTTCATTTTGTTTTCCATCACCAAAGGCTTCGGCATTGTCGTGTGATACAGGGAAGTGCAACATCAATCTCATACAGACACAGATGCTGTTCAACAAATTCCACCTGCCTCGCCATGTCTGCCAAATTAATCTGACTGAAGAGATGAGTTTGGGATGAATTCATCTCCGCTGGATGAGAGAGCAGCTCCCATATGTTGGGCCTGCTGGGAACCTGAGAACCGTATCCTTATTTCCCCTGAGGTGGCAGTCATCGTAACCCAGACCGAGGCATGGAGACACTAAATTGAGTCGAGATAGAGGAGTTATCTGTACAGACTGCTGAGAGCAAACACACATACAGACACACAGCCAAGCAGGGGTTCATATCCTTAATGTGGCCTACTTCTTATGTTACCTGCTGTTATGATAGCTTCTTATCTTCTGTCTGTGGAACAGTGCTTTGTCTGGGATGATGCCACCCTGGATTCAAATCAAAACAATGTTAAAACAAAGCGGTGCAACTTACAAGAGCAGCAGATGGAGAGGATCAAACTCAGCAAAATGGATTTTTATTTGTTTTCACAAAAACAATGTACAAATGTAGTCTGAACATAGTCCAATACAACTGATAAGGGCATATCAATAGTTTGAATTAAATGACCAGTAACACACAAATTAATAATAAACTGTACCTTAACTTGCATTCTTTTAAACATGCAATCTTTCAACATTACATTTAGACTTGCTCTGTAGGAGAGATCAAATTTCTCCAGTTTTAACTTCTATTCAATGGTTTCCTGTTAAATCTACAGTAGAATTCAAACTTCTGCTCTTAGTGAGGAAGATCCATTGTTTTAATGATGATTTTATATTTTAACACAACACTTTGCTTAGCCTGCAGGTTTGCTTTTTGTTTCTATCATTTCTAAAAGCAAAATAGGTAGATCCTTCAGTTATCAGATCCCTCTTTGTGGAAACAGCTTCCAGTTTGGGTTCAGGAAGCAGACACCTTATGCTTATTCAGCAGAGATTTGAACTTTTGTGATTGCTAATCTATAAATTCAAGTAATTTCAAGGGTGTCCAAAGTCAGTTCTTGGGGATCGCTGTCCCACAGGTTTTCAATCTTTTCCTGCTCCAACACTCCTAACTCAAATGATAAGGATCCAGTAGCCTGTGAAGGTCTGCACAATAACACTGGGAAATTAAATAAAATATTTAATTTGGAACAATCTGAGTCTTTTAAATTGATTTTCCATGAAACCGAGTCGGGTTGATTTGGGTTTTATGTGAAAGAGCTAAACAATTAGCATAAATCTGTCTAAAGAGAGTTAGTTCAAACAACTAGAGGTATAAAGAAAATCAGTCAAATGATTTAAAGGGTTTTAGTAAAGATTAATGTTCCACTTAATCTGTTGCATTTCAACATTTGTAAAATTAAGGTTGTTTAGGGGAAACAGTTTCCTGGTAAATTTCCAGTAAACTCAACTAATCTGGGATTATAGTGTACTTTATGTTTGTCAGTTGGCCAAATGTTTGCACCAAAAACTCTTGTGCACGCTTTAAGTTGCAATGGTTGTTCAACAGTACATCCACTACAGGGCAGTTAAGAGTTCGGTGTTCACTTCTGAATTCTGACATCCGTTTCAGCAGCAATGTATTAAACGTGTTGACGAAGGAGATGGTGATGATTTATAGTCTCAAAGGAGACATAAAAACAGGCATCGCAATAGGGTTGGTGGTCTCTGCAGTGATTATATACATCACAGCTTCTTCTTTCCATTCCTTTCACTGGTTGCATAGTTTGCAAAAGTCTTGCTCCATTTGCTACATCTGGGTATGCATATTCTCTGGAAACAATGAGGGGAACTCTGGTCCATCTAAAACCTGTCTCTGTTCTAAAGTGAACCATAAGGACCATAGAGAAACTGTTATTTATTCAACATTATGCAACCTCAACACCTCACCCTCCCAAGCACACGAGTAAAACTTCGAGTTAAAACTGATTCTTCAAGGTTTGTGCTGAAAATGTGCTGCTGATTTTTACAGCTGACTTAAATACCAATGTTTTGCATCAAAGCTTTAGTTTTTTTTTAGTTTTTTTTTACTGAAGTCATTTATGTTTAGAATCTGAAGAAAAATTTAAAGGGATTTGTCAAAAAAATAAAACAGATGCAGAGGCTTTAGCCATTGTGATGTTATGCTCCAGCAAACATTAGACACAAAGCAGCCGTACTGGTCCTCATATGTCATACTCACCACAGCCACGTCTGGATATGCTCAAATTCTTTTGTTATGGTACAGCTGTGGAACAACACAGCTCCATATGGAAGACCACATGGGAAAAAAAAAGATTAGAATTTCTTACGCCAGAAAAATGGTTTTATTCTTAATAAAATCCAATAACGTCTGATCAAACAGTCATTTTAAATTATTAATCAGTGTTATATAAACATATTCTGTTTTGAACCTTATATACTGTTTGAGTTTTGCTGCTGACATTAATAACTTATACCTGCCAAACTGATTGTTAAAACATATTTCGATATACATCTGAGCTCAGACTAAACACAGGCTAAAGATTTATCATGTACACATTATGGCACAGCTGCAATGCTGAAATTGTGGCATAATGGTGCAGAAATCCCCTCTGAAAACTCACTTCCTGCGTCCTGTAACTATGAAAATCGGATACAGCCACGATTTCTGATTGCTATCTAATAGACAGGAAATTAGACGTATGTCATCCGTGCCAAACGAAGCAAAAAGAAACAAAACAAACAAAATACGCTAAACAGACCTATTTGCCCTGTCTTTGCAGTGCTTGTGTTTTCCTTTTCTGTCCTACAGAGATGCAAATACAGAGTGTAACTCGCTCACACACCACTCAGAGGCTGGAGCATGATGAATGATGTTTGGGCTCGGGAGGTTGCACTTCATTAAGGAGGAGGACAAACTTAGTGCCAAGCTCAGAGGTCTGTTTATCCTTTCTGGTCTCAGACGAGCCAGCGTAGACAATGGGAAACAATGCACGGTATCAGCTGGGGGTGGGCTACGTAGCATGTCTGAGGTCGGTCCAGACCTTCGTAGACTCTTGTTGTTCTCTGCTGTATTGTTTCTTACCCACATGTATCTGTGAAAGTTAGCCAGTCAGCACTGGAATGATAGATTACCCATAAGGACTGAAAGTCACACCAGGTCTCATGCTTCCTCCAGTGTCCCGTGTTCATTATTACACCCTGTGTGGAGGCATCCGTCAGCAGACCGGCCTGAGGCGGTGTTACTGATGCCGTGTTTGACTGTGTGCCGTGGGCTCCTTAGTCCAAGCATGGCCTGGTTTAAGCAGCACAGCCTACCTGAGTATTGCTGCTGACCATGCCCATCCCTTTCTGAGCCCAGTGGAACATCTTCTGATGCTACTTCCAGCAGGATGATGTTCCATGTCACAAAGATCAGATAAATGAGTCCACTGGACTCCAACGGCCTTCACAGCCACCACATCTCAGTCCAATATTCCACCTTTTGGATGTGGTGGAACAGGAGATTCTCAATATGGATGCAGCAGCTGTATGATGCTATCACGACAATAGCAGAACTTCTGAGGAATGTTTGACCTTGTTGAATCTATGACACCAAGAGTTAAGGCAGTTCTGAAGGAAAAAAAGAGGATCAAACCCAGCGTTGGTCTACCTAACAAAGATTTGATTGGTCATCCACTGTCAGCACCACCACTTTTACATAATCATGGATTCAGAATTAGAAAGTCAGAGTTGACTGATGAAGTCCATAACATCACTTTTTTTAGATAGATCCCCACCGTTGGAGTTTATTAAATCAAATCCTGTAAAGAAACCCTGAATATGCTGAACCTGCACCGTAGTTCAGCTCCAAGCTGCAAGCTGATGTCAGACCAGCATAAATATAACACATTGCTCAGGCATTCATCATAAAGAAGACGTCTCAAGCTGTTTGCTAATGTTAAGCTAAATGCACTTTTTACTTTTTGCCATTAACTTGGCACAAAAACACAAAACAAATTACTTTTCTTTTTCTAAGTTTGTTGTAATTTGAGTTGGATGTAGATGTTTCAGAAAGGCAGCAGAAAAGTTAAAGTATTTTTCAGTATCTGTTCTAGCTGCTCCAGTACACTTGAACTTTTGTGGAGTTTTAATAGACAAACAGATGAAAACCTCCTTTTTTCGTAGAAGTGTAACACACCCTTCTTTCCATGGTCTCTGCTTGGTTGGTCTTGGTTTGGCAGGCGTTGCGCCCCTCTTTTCCCTGCAGCAGCCGCAAACACAAATTAGGTGTACAGAGAATCAGGATTTCTGAGCCAGTGTTTCTGTGCAGCACATCACTCAGGAAACAATAGCATGCAAAGTGGAACCACTTGTTTCCCTGACAGAGAACCGAAAAGGGAAACAGTTGCTTTATTGTTTAGTTTTCTCAGCACAAAGAGAGGCGGTGGAAGAAAATGTAGGGAAATGCAGCCGGCACAGTCTCTTTGCACCTTTTGTTGTCAGTTGTGTGGTTGTGGGTCATCACATTTCAGCGTGCGTTAGTTTTTTTTTTCTTTATGCACCTGGCCTCTCGTTAACATTCGGAGTTGCAAAAGTAAAAGTCTGCAGTGTGTGGCTGCAGTTGTGTGCGGTAGCTACTCCCTCACCTCTGTGTCCCATGTTTGCATTTTCATTTCCTTTTAAATGACTGAATACATATTGGCATCGGAGATAGTACAGCCATCACGCCCCAGCAGCTTTGTCCGGATGGGAGGTCATCAGAAATGTTATATTTACAGTCATGTCAGCTGATTTCCTGGTCACACCACCTGCAGCAACAATGTCAACTGCACCTAATGAGTCCTCTGGCCTTCCGGGACCTTTTCACAGGGTCCACCATCTGACCCTTCTTGAAGAGGGGGACCAGCACCCTGGCCTGCCATTCCAGATGAACTGTCCCCCGATGTCGTCATCATGACATCTATTAGTCGGCCAAACCATTGCTGTTGAATTAGCATCCTCAACGGTTCTTCCTTTCCTCGTGTTTCCACTCTGTCCATGCTGCTGTAGGATGGTTGACGCCGGATCCAGTTTCTGGAACAATTTCTGCAGAATGCCACTTTAATGACATGTCCTGCCCTTAGCTGATTAATAAATGCTCACTGAGTGCTGTGTAATTATAGTTTATGGAACGATGTGAGTCACTCGCAGGATGCAGAAGCTATTCATACGCACATGTGGGTGTACTGAATCTAATTCTACATTCTATATCCCCATTTTATGAAGGTTATCTTGGTTGATTGTTTACAGGAAGAAGAAAAATGCACACCAATAGTCTAAAAATGACTCAGTGTAATTTTACCTCATTGAACTGATAATTTTCCAAACCAGCATCATCAGGACGAATTCTTTCAGGATCACTGGTGATTCTTACCGAGATTATTTGCTTTTATTTGACAAGTTGCCCGAAAAAAGTAGCAACAGCAGGGATGCATATCAGGAAAAGCAGAGCAGTAGCAATGCTGCAGCTTGCTGCTGATGTTAGCGTTTCATCTTGGCTGATAGGAATATTTTCCCACCTCAGCAGATAAAGTTCAACATAAAAGTAATGGCTGGAGCTGTAATTACCCAATGCAGTATGAATCTGGAGCTTTTTTTGTCACATCCCACACTGGATGTATTACCAATGCAGCTGTAATGTTTTCTTTTTACTCAGACCGCTGGTAAGATAGGATCAAATGGAAAACAATGCAGTTCATTTAGCATTAAGGTCTCAGTGGCTGGTCTCGCTTTAGTTTACCCAGACGGAGGGGTCGTCTCAGTTCAGGATGACCACAACTGTTGTTTTTCTGAGTGGGAATATGAGAAGAAGTCGGATGCTTAAAGAGAGTGTTGGTGTGTTTTGATGGTACGTGACTGAAACCAAGCCTGAAATACAGAAATGTGTTTTTTTCTGATTTCTCTCTTACTGTCTGTCTTTCCTGTCCAATCAAACAGGAAATCAGATTAAATGAGCTGGCATGGGGGAAGCAAAACAACCTTATGTGTGACTAGCTTCACAGCTGAGTTTAGTTTCTCTGATGGCTCAACATTTTACAGCTTCACTCTGAATAATGTATGTTGGGTGTTGTCAGAAAAAAGATCTGCAGAATGAAGTCATCCTGTAAACTCCAAATTAGGGTTTGGCAGGAGAAGCTCCAGAGTTCATTTGAATAAAGCAACATCTGGCCGCCCCTTGATTCAAACAGCACTGGCGTCCAGCCTTGATCCATGGTTTACAGTTCACTCTACCCTTCTTTGTTTAGTGCCCCTTCTTGAATCACATAAAAGAACAATATGTGGGGGTTTTAAACACAGATTTTCACTGATCTACATCTGCTCTGTTGGAAGGACCTGCATCCTGGGATTTGCATGGGTGCAACTTTGAGACTTTCCACCTACATGAACATTTTGCTAACCAGTGACATCTGTTCAACATGGTAAGGGACTCCACTGCAAGATGATCTCTTTACAATAACTGTTTATTTGTCTTTCAGAGCACAAGGAGGAATCTGAGGTGGTCCTTCTGCTTCCAGACTCCAACAAAGCCACAGAGGCTGAAGTATCTTAATGTGTAAGTCCACCCCTGCTTTCTGTATAACTCCGCCCACTGCCAAACTTTAAAATGCCACTAACTGCAAGGTAGGGGGAGTGTTTGACAGCCAGTAGCTCAGGCAGGAGTAGGAAAGAGATCCTGGTTTACAGTGAACCTGCACCATAAAGCCGTGTTTGAGGTGGAAGACTTTCCACTCCAGAATCCCTTCAGTAAGACCCCAAAGTAGAGAAAGAACAACGTGGTCCTGACCTGAACTGGATCAGTCTAAGCCGCCACCACTGGCACTGTCAGATGCTGCGACCACTCTGGCCCTCTCCACAATGGCTGCAAATACTATCGGACCTCTGCAACCACCCGTCAGTGTTTGCTTCTGGATCTACCAGGTTCACAGTGTCTGCAGACAATCTGGGTTTGGTTGCAGGTTTTATCAACCATGCTGAAAGAAACAGAAATGTGTCTGTCACTCTCAATGAGGTAGCCATTCCACCAATTTCTTTTTTTCTATTTTTTATTTTTTTGCTTATGGTGCGAGGGGCCGGGAGTTTCATTTTTATTCTGTGGTGACGTAGAGGTCCATCCCGTACATGCTTATGTCATCAAAACCATAACCTGGTTTAACCCTCTAGGGGGCGTTTTCAGTCCTGTTCAACCAGAAAAGCCTGAGTTTTTTTTATGTACTAAAAAATAATAAAATTAATTCTATCATTATTGGTGGTTTTCATTAAAAGTAAGTAATACTATAATGTTTACAGCATTTTAGGGTGGACTACGCCTTTAATTTCGCTGTGCCAGAGGGTCTGGACAAACCCGATAAAAATAAAAATGCATAAAGTATTTTGGCAAACAGATGTTAATGTGATTTCACCTTTAATCCACATGCAGATGCAGTTTTTAGGCATTGAAAACAACTTTTTGGAGAACACCATCCAGGGTAGGGCTGGGGATTTTGTTAATGAACCAATGCATAGTAAATCTACTGTTGTCTCAAAAAACATATTTTAGGGAGTACTATTCCTTTAAACGGAATTTGTGTGTTATTGTTTGATTTATTTGATCCAAGTCTCGAAAATAAATCACTTTTTTTTTTAGATGTTTTAACTCAACACTTAGTTTTAATGTTTCTAGATGTGACGATGTATTTGACAAATTAACATCTCCCAGTATCTCTCTTCCTACTGCTCTGCTTTATTTCTACGAAGAGCAAAGAATACACTGGACGAAGCAGACTCATTATCCACAACAAGAGCATGCTTCGAAATCGATGCATCGCTATTACTTCAACTGTCTCCCAGGCACACAGTGTGGATCAAAATCATAGGAAACGGATAACCAATCATAGAGCGAATTAGAAACAGGCAGACAACCAGACTGATTGGGCTGCGGAAACAAATCAAGTAATCGAAATGCATTATGTTTATGAATGCAAAGAACTGCACTCTGGTTGCCCAGTCAGGCAGCTTTGGATTGAAATCAGAGAATGCATGCTGTGCTCTTATTATCTGTCTTACAAGATGTATTCTCAGACACCAGCGTGCGCACACACACACACACACACACACACACACACACACACAAATCAGTAGATTGACAGATGCGCAAACACTGTAGATGCTCAAACATGAGATTCAACAGTCAGGGAATCAGAACAAGAGTCTCTCTTTATTGGGCTCATTTGATCGTGCCTCCAGGCGGTTTCTAAAAATAAACAGAATAATTCAACAGCTTTTCAATTAGTCATTAAGGTGAGTTTTCAAATGAATGCTCTGACATTGTGATTGCAAATGATAGATTCTGGCCCCAGATGTGTTCATCACTTTGCTTCAAAGTATGCAAAATCAAAATCAAAACCTATGTACATAAAAAAGCAAAGTCAAATGCAATTTTCAGCAACTATATTAAAATCCTCAGTGAAGTGCAGAACCCCAAAATATTCACTCAAGATGGATCACACAACTTAATTCAATTCAGTTCAACTCGACTTTATTTGTAAAGCACCAATTCATAACGTCATCTTAAAGTGCTTCGCGAACAATCAATTTAAGCCAATTTAATTGTCATACATTCATATTCAATTAATAAAAAATAGCCTATGTAAGGAAACCAAAAGGCTGCATCGAATCTAGTCTTCAATCAATCCCCTTCTGAGCAGCTTCAGGCGACGGTGGGGAGAAAAACTCCCTTTTAACAGGAAGGCAAAACCTCCAGCAGAACCCTTCTCTTAGAGGGCTGCCATCTGCCTCGACCGGTTGGGGGTGGAAAAGACAGAGGGTGAACGTAGAGGAAGGATAGAAAGAGAGCCCAATGAGAGGATAGAAAAAGAGTCTAGAAAATAGACAATAGAAGGAGAGACAGTCATCACGTTTGATTCTTTGAGAGGAGAAATATGTTATTGATGGCAGTACTGTCATATGTTTATACAAGAAAGATGAGGATGAAAAGTAACAACAAAGATAAAAACCCAAAACTCTAATTGCGGGTCTTCAATGACGCAAGTTCTCATGTCCCAAAATTACAGGGCAGGGGAGCAACGTATGTTTCTGTAATTTACAAGAGAGATTTGTCCATTTAGCCAAACAAACGTTCTGGAATTTACCTTGTGGCATATCCTCAGGGTTTGTGTGGAGTTATTTATAAACACACATCGGCTTTTGAAGACGTTTGAATCTGTGGGCAGAGGACAAGATTTGGTTTCCATTTGTGGTGTGTCTGTGTAATACGGCTTGGATTGAACAGACTGTGGTTGCATGCAGATAAACACTGTTTGCAAAGCAACACAGAACAAACAAATTCCAACTACAATGACCTGAGCTCTTATCAGAACAAACCTGCTGAAAATGGTCATGATGCAGCTTTATGTAGGCACAAGAAAAGTGGTTTAATGAAACGGTAAGATCCACCTTTGAACAGACTCTCGTACTGATCAGGCCAAGCTAGTTCTAACCTTCAGGGTTTTTGCCTCGTCTTTCACACCACCAGCCAGGATGATGAAGCTTAACAGCTGGACTGAAGCTCCTCTGACAGGCTCCGGCAGACTATAAAGAAACTTTCCTTCTACCTCTATTAAACCTCTACCTGTTTAATTCACACAGAGATGCAGAAAAGTTTGAGTTGAAAGAGAAGCCTAGTTCTAGAGAAAATTGAGACAAGTCTTTGTACGTCTGCCTTCATGCCTGTTAATTCTCTTCCTGAGCTTCTTGTCTGTCATCCTGTCCAACCTGTTTGCCAACTTGTCCGTCTGTGTTAGTCTGTCATGATCCCACACAAGCTGTGCAAGCATGATGACGTGCAGCTGTGGGACTCCAAAGGGATTGCACTGGACCGATGAGCATCCGTGATGAATTTTCTTCCCTTTAGTCAGGTTTTCAGTCGTGGTGATGATGGCGCACAGCACACAGTGGTGTAATTGTCTCGGGATCTAAACGCATATTTAAGTGACACGACTGCAAACAAAAAGAGGGCAAGTCTGAAATTTAGACAAGAACAAAAACAAAACGAGCTGCTGGCAGAACTGGACCTCTGAGCATAAGCCATTTTTCTTACACTAAAAACTGTTCACTCTAATCATATCATACAGTTATTGGTTTTTGGTCTGTTTTGCACCTCATTTTGGCTCCTTGGCTTAAACTCTTTTCATTGCTAAAGCCATTATGTTTTAAGTAAACACTGAATTTCTTGCATTTAATCTTGGGACATTTTCAGGTTCGTGTAGCTCCACCGAACAAAATGTTGGCCAGTAAAATGTGCAGCAAGATGCAAGAAGTTTGAGTACTTTCACGCTTAAGATGCACGTTTATGATATAAAGGCCATAAATTTGACCCATATGATGTAACAGATCCTCATATCAGAGATTCAAATATTAAACTGGAGGAATAGCCATCACTTCAGTTTCCCATCATCTTTAACTATGTGGTGCTTAAAAGTTTTATTCCTAACTATTTGTCTGATCTGCTTTCAGTTTATGAGCCTAAGCCTTCAGTTCATAAGCTGCTCTCTTATTTACTCCAAATATGAGGGCTAAAATATGACTAAATTATTTTTTTTAATTAAGAACACTTAAAACTAAACATCTTAGTAAAGATTTTCAGAATTTGTATTTTATCTTACATTTATGTCTCTCCAAGACTATTTTACCAATTTATTAAGTAACCATTAAAAAAATCTTTGCATTCTTAATGATCTTCGTTTAATGTTTGACCCATGTCTATATCATATTTACATTCCATATTTATATTTATTGTGCATTATTTTTCAATTTAATCCTAATTTATTTTAGCTTAACATTGTTTAACTTCCAGTGTTTTAGTTTCCCCGATATAGTTGGTGAGTGTTGAGATAGTGCTTTTCGGATTAGAACATCATTTTTTTTTTGCTTTTGTGTGTGTAGGAGTGACTCTTGGGATGGTGGTCTTGGGTAGCCTGGCTAACAAGACTTCAATGCGAGCACTGCTATGGCCAACCGTTGAGGACAACCGTTTCTTAGCAGGGAGGGTTGACCCTCCTCCTTCAAACACTGCTGTTTGCGATTGGTCAAAGCTTAAGTCAATCACAGCCTAAACCAATCACAGCACTCTTTCCTCTGATGTATGTGTAGCCAGCGGGGCTAACTGGTAGATCAGACTCTTACCGACCGACCGGTCAGGAGCAAGGCGAAAACGTCTCTGCCTCCAATAAATGTCTCCAGGGCTACTCGTTGCTCACATTTCACAGAGAACTTTCCGTTTAATGTGCTCAAAACAGAATTTACTACTGTGTCAAACGCTGCTGCTGTTCCATGTTTGCAATGTTGACAAACAAGTGCTGCCTGTCGCATCACTGCATTTGAGCACGCCTCTTTTGACAATCTCAAAATTAATTGGCTCCCAATTTTTTTAGAGATTTGGAAATTCATTGGAAATCCATCGAATAGCCCTCTTAACCAGACTATATGGAGCTTGCGAAATTTAGTAGGTGGGGCCAGGCTGTTGGGGCCTTTCATGGTTAAAGATCGGTCTTGTTAATGTAAATCACTTTGTTATGAAGTTTCTTTGTTTGAAAAAATGCTTTATAAATAAAAATGGATTCAGACGAGTTTTTACCTGCCCAAGCAGATTAAAATGTGGAAAATCTTGAAAGTCCATAACTCTGTAAGATGGGGTGGGGAAAAGTAATTTGGACTAACCCTGCGTTCACACCAAGCACTTCCATTCGCGTTTGCGCCTGTATTTCAACGCGCGAATACTGGATGTTTACTCGCTTAATTTGGGAGAATTATTCGCACAAATGAAGCGTTTTATTCGCGCGAAGGGAGCATATTTATTCGCTTCATTCGCCCGTCAAAAATAACTTTCTGGAGTGGGAATGCTTGCTTGTCACTTCAGTCAACAAAGAACTTGGATGAGCGTGGTTGTCGTGAGAGAGTTACAGAATTTTACCTGCTTTGGAACCTGGGAAACTGGAGGCGTCGGCGTGTTTTGTCCATCAGATACTAGAGACGCTCGGAGCTGGATGCATTTCAACATCCACGAGTTTAGCTAGGCTACGTCTGGATGATGGCCGCTTCCAGGGCTATTTCAGAGTCTCCTCACTTACTTTCCTCCAAGCCAGCTCCTTCTTGTTCCTGTTTTTATAGGTCATATCCGTGGTGTCACACAGACATGGATGCCCACACAGCGCGACTATTGATTTTCCCGATTGTTGGCGCGTCAAAATCAAAAAATTCAAAAAATTCAAAAAATTGAACTCGAGCGAACAGGCGGAAATCGCTCAATTTGCGCGAGTAGGACGCTCTATTCGCGCGATTGAGGCTTTCCGCACCGCAAATTCGCCTCAAACGCGCCGCCCCAAGCAAACGGGCGTCAAATCGCGTCTATACATTTACTTAACATGTAATTCATTCGCGCGAATAATTTTACTCTCGCTTGGTGTGAACGCAGGGTTAGAGCAGGGAAAGTGATCTATAGCTCTAGTCTGAAGCCTTTCTAAGCTGAGATTGTTCATTTTAGTGTTGAATTTCTGAAGAAAATTTGGTGTGTAACTGGGAAAGATGCAGCTTAAATGATTAGATAATGACTAATTAGTTGCTAACTCCCGAATAGCTTTTAGACATGCAATGATTCTGCGAATGACTTTGAAGATGCTCTGCCCGAGACGCTGAGCTAAAACCCGCAAAAATGTTTTTATCTGGTGTTAACCGTTTTGGTCTTTTTTTTCGTCAATAATCCCCTCTCAGGATTATTAAACCGAGAGTCCCCCAGGTTTTCATTTCCAACTAGAAGGATGTCTCTTACACTGCTTCGTGATGTTGGCTTCACTAGTAAAAAAGAAAAGATGAAAAGAAAAACTGATAAAGGTATTACACAATGAGAGGACAAGAAAAATAAATTCTGATTGATGCTGCAGATGCTCTCAACATCCACTTGTTACTATGTGCCTGAGCATAGCAATGCAATCACTTTCAATAACCCTCAAAACTCTAAAGGTTTTCTGGCAATATAGTGTCTAATATCAGTAGACTAGTGATTTATACACAGTCATCACCACTACACGAAATATTCCTTCCACAAGTTGTGTCTGTTCATCTTCTGTAGCGTGGCACATGGTATTCATCATAAACTGTTACACATCAACTAAAAAAAGTAAAATAAGATATGTTTCCTGTTTCTATAATACTAAGAGGATGCATCTGCTTTTATTTGTTAAAATATTACATGGTGTATCTTTTTTCTAAAATTTCTGTGTGGAGTTTGCATGTTCTCCCCGTGTATGCGTGGGTTCTCACCGGGTACTCCGGCTTCCTCCCACCGTCCAAAGACACGCATGTGAGGTTAATTGGGCACTTTAAGATTCTCCCTAGGTCTGTGCATGCTTATATTGGAAATATGCTGGCAAAGATTTCCAGGCATCTAAATGAAAGCTTTGATGAAATGCCAGAAATGTTTGGCGCCAAAACACTTTTAGAGCTAACCTCGACAAATCCGCCCGTTTTCAAGCACCTAACTGAGATTCCAGCTTTCACATTTACACTTAGCAAGACCTCAATTTGTGTGCCGCTATATTGGTATTATTAATCATAAACAGTTTTCTATTTCAGAGCAGGTTTCATTATGCTCAATTATACTGCTCCCCTCTAAAACTCTGTTTATGCACTTAATCCTTTAAAGCGTGTGTGTATTTATGCGTATATAGCCTACATAATAATTTTGGATTATGTGGATATTGGATAGTAATCTGATAAACTATGATGTGTAGAACAGGGGGACCCTAAAAATTGTATACTTTCTCCACTCCTTTTTCAGACTTATTTTGAATTATAAAATGTTATCATTTCGTTGTAAAAAAAAAAAAAATCTATGTTCTTTTGATTTTCTCATTTGTTTGTGTTTTTTTTTTTTGTTCACAATAAAAAATATCAATTCAATTCAAAAGCCAAACGCAAGAAGAAGAAGATTTTACTGGGTTGGACCTCCTTTTTTCTTCAGAACTGCCTTTGATATTTGTGATATTTATTCATCACTGTGTCAGAAACATTCCTCAGACAAGCTGTGATATCTAAACCATGTTCTCCATCTTCTATTGTGCAGTTCTGTTGAGTGTGTGTGAATTACAGCCACAGTTTCCTGTTCTCAGCTGACAGGAGCAGCACCTGGTGTGGTCTTCTGCTGCTGGAGCCCATCTGCTTCAAGGTTGTGTTGTGTATTTCAGGTTTTTTTTAGCTTTGAAGTGAGAATGAAAGGTTGAACTTGAGAAAGAGAAACAGTAGAGTGCTGCGTCTTGCAAAGAAGAAGCTTTTTCAGAGTAACAGAGGGTCATTTTTTGTCAAGCAGCTATTTTTCTGCTTACATCTTCCCCGAATATTAAAGCCAGAAATAAAAAGGCTGCAAATTGTTGAAATAATAACCGAAATCTTGTCATGCTGGATGTGTGCTTCATCTCTGAATGTCTTTTCAAATTAGAAGTTGACAAAGCCGACACTCTGACATCCTTTCGATGCGCAGGCGGGCATCATTTACACAGAATCATCATCATCAGATAAGGCGTCTGCAGCTTCTCTCCTTTCATACTGTCAGGGCTGCACGATGGTCGAAAAAACTGGCAATGCGATATTTTAAAACCCTGCAATATAGTATGAAGTATGAAAAGATGCAAGAATTCTCAGCAGATGACTTGAGCAGCACTTTAAGTTCTGCTGTCATCTTGCTGACAGTGAACCTGCACTGAACTTAACTCCCTAAATGTTGCAAGTATTTTTTTGTCTGTTAGTAGTTCTTCTTGTTATGTTTCATAGCCTGATCTGATTGGACTAAGTTATACTGAGTACGTTTTGTCTTATTATGTACAAATGTGAACTGTGTTTTACCACAACAAGTTTGTTTTTCGCCAAACTGATTGTGACTAATAGTGATTGGTGGATCACCGTGCAGTGTTTGTCAGGTACCTTTGAAATTTGATAAGAACACACTGAAAACTCTGGGAAAACAAACACCTACTTATTTGTAAAATCTCTCAAATATCATTAAGAAGTTAAATATCACTAAGAAGTTCTTATGATTGCCTTTTCAGACGTATCGATAAAATAGTATTTTGCAAAAGTGTTATACTTTTTTTTGTATTTGCACTTCCCTGGACATGACGTGGGGAAGTTTAAAGTAAAGAAACAAACATGGGAGGAAAAGGGAATCTTTTTACAAATAACCATACAGAAAAATACAACTTTCACCCTTCGATAACAGTCAAACACTGCACAACATAAAACTCCTTGTACTTCCTAAACATAGCGTATCGCTCGTTCGGCTTATGTGCTAAACACCATTCAGAGGAAATTCTGGTATATCGTAATAGAAATATATATTTTATTTTGCAAGAAATTGCAGTGAAATACAGCAATAACAATCATGCCTTGTTCAAAGTCACTTAAACCCTCTTTTTTCCTCATCCTGATGCACCTTGTTGCTGCCATGTGATTGGCTGATTTACTAATTGTGTAAAAAAGCCATTGGAGATGTGTACCTCCCATATCTTAACTAACTTTGAAGGGAGGATTTTTCAAATGTGTAAGAGGAGTTTTGAGGGAAAGCAGTTCGATACGAGTGCATAAAAATGAAGATGCTGATATATCACTATAAATGTAGAGAAAATTACTGGAATATGAAAGGAAAACCAACAGAATAAAAGCTGCCACCTGTAAAAGAGGAAGTTAAGCCTGAGCTGGAAGCTCTGGCAGATTCTCCGTATGAGTCATAAAACAGTAAGTTTCTGTCTCTGCACGCGGGAGGGTGCTGTCATCAACCCGAGGGGTTACAAATGAATGCAAAGTGTTGCAGTCTGATGCATTTGATCATAAAAGCTCCTTGTTGCCACTCAGCAGCGTCTCTCCTCACCCGCTTTCTGCACTTAGCTGGTGACAGTTTGTGTCTCTGCGATCACATAACACAAGTTTTAAGCTTTCATTGAGTGTGTTACATGTGAGTCATTAGACCAGAAGCTGTGGGAGTTTTTGTTTGTTGTAAGAAAGCTGCGAGGGCATGTTTGAGGTTATGCAAGCGGAGCGGTTTACCTGAATGCTATAGCGTGTGTTTGCAGTATTATGTTAATGCCTGCAGGACAGCAAGGGTTTAAGTTTATATAACAAAAGTTTTTGATGATTTGTGACTCAGTAATTCAGCTTTTTGCATGCTGAGCTCCATTTTTCTTTGAATTTGGCTATCATGTTCAGTGTGTTGTAAACAATTTAATCTGTAGTTTTCAAATCCCTTCTTTTACAATCACTGACCTTTCAATCCTCAAGCGGCTGATTTGTTGGTTGAGTTCTGGTTATATGTCAGTGGTTTTTTACTGTTTTTTTACTGTCAGTGGTTTTTTTCCCTCTTTTTACTTATAAACAAATCTTTTTGTCATCCATCTCCTTTACATTGTAGAATAAAAATAAATTGCAGTGAGTAATGAAAAATTAAATTGATTTATTGTATTTGTTTGACTAAAACTGGACTTCAGCTGGATGCATAGCCGGGTAGGAAGAGTATGAAATGGTTGTACTCCTGAAATCATTGTGAACCTCTAAACTGAAGCAGGACTAAAGATTGAAACATGTTTTCAAGTAAAATTACTCGTGGATACATCTCCAGCTGGACTCAGCTGGCCTTGGCTGAAGCAGCGACAACGATTCAAGACAAACGATTGTCTGCATCTAATGAATCAGTAGAGGAAGTCTAATAGAAACAAGCTGGAGACAAGGACAGTAGTCCAATTAAATGGCCTCATAAAGTAAAAACCATATTTAGACTTAACTGTGCGTGAAAGTTAGTGACTGTGTGGTTATTATAAAAACTAGTGTCCTTTCTTTTTGTGAGAAGCTTATAGCTGTGTTCTGTTCTGGCAGCATTGAGACCAGGGCACTAAACTGGCTTATTGATCAGCAGCCAGTGTGGCCGGTAGTTACCATCCAGTCAGAATTACCCCTAATTATCCAGATTATAACTAAAATCTTCCTTTTAAATTGCTTTAAAATAACTTTTACTCTTAGAAAAAGTTGATTATTTTATGTTACTTTTTCTAACAAACTTTGCTTGAATATTAAACTCTGAGCTGATCTTCCACCAGCATTCTCCTCATCTCTACACCATCTAACCACACTTGCTCCTCATTAGCTACACTTTGTTACCGTGTAACGACACCACGCATGCTCAATTAGGCATGTATGGTGCATTATGTAATAGTGTTGATGGGAAATGTAGCGGTAGCACTGCCAGGATGAATAACTGCATTTATTTGCTTCACTCATCACCAGACAGTAAATTTTTCATTTATACTCGCTGAAATTCAAATTCAGAGCCCAGACTGTGCAAGTGAATAGTCATCCTGTACAGCGGGTATGTGTGTGTCATCTAAAAGAGAAAGGAATAATACAGTATTCAATAAATGAAACATAAAACTATTGCTGATGTGTGAATAAGCCCAAAAGCTGAATAAACAAGGATTCAGCCTGAAAAAGTGTATTCCAACCACAATGAAATGACTCTGGTGCCATCTAGTGGCCAACTTAAACCAAACGGCTCGACTACTGAGCATGAAGCTAACATATCAGCAAATAGGAAACCTTAACCTTAATGTACAAATGACGTAAATACTAATAAGTGCAGCTATAAATTGTAAACAAATGCACTCTTAAAGCCAAGATATTCAAGTTAACAATGTACATTGATTACATGATTTAGGAGAATAGCGAAAATACAAGCCAAATGCTAAGCTAGCAGCTGTCACAGAAACTTACAAACAATTACGACACCAACAGGAAATTCTAAACTTACTTTCTGTCTGCACTCTCAGACGTCTACCGGCATGTGCAGGTAAAACTGTAGACACAAACTTCTGATCAACCGGCCGCTGCTGCAGCAGTCCCTCTGCTGGAGTTATTATTCTTTTTAGCACCGTTAGACTTTTTTTTAAATTCTGATATACTCACAGCTTAACCCTTATACAGCACTATACACACTGTGTCCTCTTCCCCTGGCTGTGGTGAAGCTTTTCTTCTACTGTATAACAATGTCACTTTATTGATACAGTTTGGAATTTATCTTTGATATTTTCTGCTTGTTGCTTTTTTTTTCTGCAGAAATCTGTTACACAGCTTCAAAACTTTTGAAAAACTGCTAGAAATTATGACAAAATTACATCCTTATATATTAAAACAACCAAATATTAAATAATAATTATGATATGGTGGTCGAGCAGGTCGTCCAATGACCTGAAGGTTGGCGGTTCGAGTCTTTCTGCCCCAGTCAACCGTTGCTGTCTTTGGGCTAGGCACTTCACCCTCCTTACCTTCAGTGTTGGCATCACTCTGCAGTACAGATCTGAACTCATTGAATGCCTATTTTATGACATCATTTACAAAAATAGCAATGTTGGAGGGCTGCAGGATGTTTTTTACATGAAATCAGCCATGGGTGATTGAAATATTGACTTTGATGTGTAATTAGTGGACATTTGTGTCTTAAATGGTTTGGGTGGTAAATTAAACGGATACCTGCGGTTTCAGTCACTGATGGTTGTGAGCCGTTTTTAGGAGGCCAGTAGAAATTCTGATTTTAGTTATTTATAAAGCACTTTTTATACAATAAGTAGCACAAAGTGCTTTACGTAAAAAAAAAAATATATTTTTAGCATGAAGATGGCGAATTCTAAAAGTAAAGAATGTAGGACTTATTTATAGAAGTCATTTTGCACAGAGGAGGGGAGGGGGTGATGTAAGGACGGTCAAGTGACTTGTTAAGTGTAACTTCAGTGTGTGTCTGTTTAAGTGTTGATGGTTAAAGGGCCATTGAAATGTACATATGCAGCATGAACGTGTGGAGTGGAGTTTGGCTCCTTCTTGGTACACACACATTGCGGCTGGTTTTGTGTTTGTCGGATAGATCAGGAATGTGCAAGATAAGAAAACAACGGGGTTCACGTGTTAAGGTATGTTTTTACTGAAGTAAAAACAAAGAGAAGAGTCTGACTTTGTTTCTCCACTGCGGTGATAAAATTCAGAAATTTAAATTTAATTAAACTGGATTAGCAGCAAAGCAGGAAGCTGTTGCTCATCTATATTAGGACCTTTCCTTCAGACAGTGGCTTATATCTCTTTGTGCTCATCTTTTATGTTTTATAGTACATGTTGTGGAGCTTCTCTGTCTGCTGCAGAGAAATCATTTCATGCACTTCTTCTTTTTTCTGTCTCTGATTTGCAGCCAGTTTCTGTTCTGTCTGATCTGACATTGCACTGGATTTTAACTGGGATTTGACCAATATTAACCTTTAAACTAAACACCAACATGTATTCTATGACCTTCTATGCTTGGTCCCCACACAGATGAGATGAGTACATCACATAGAAAAAAAACTCAATTAAATGTGCCAGCCAGCATCTAATCAGATTAATTCTTTAAAAAAAAAAAAAGTCTAAGAAGCAGCTTTGTCTGGAACAGATTTCAGTGTTTGTGCGCTGAGATCCGCAGCAGAGGATGTTAAGTTACTTTAATTTATTCTCTCTATTAAGAGTAGTAAGTCCAGAAGAGACTCATGACTAGTAGTTTTCGCATACTTTACTGTGATCGCATAAGGGATTACTATAGTTTTTGATAAAAGGACAAAGTACTACTGAAATAACTACTGCTGTGACTACAACACACGATTAAAACATATTAAATTGACCTCATTATATTTAATGTATCGTCAATGGCGGACGAACCTGTGCCGTACAGCTTCCTGCTGAGACGCTGCGACATCCATGATGTGCTGCTGTGAAACGCTGATTTAGTTTTCCAATAAACACACTGCTGCGTGTCTGAAGTGGTTCTGTACTTTATAAAGTCATTTCTGTTGCAGTGTTCCTTCTTTATCCTCTTCAATAATTTCATTTCACTTCAATGTTTTCATTGTTATTTGTGCTAATAAGTTGTTTTGTGTAACAGATTTACTTATCCGGGTGGAACGTCATTGAGACGCTTGGGTTGTGCAACTGAAAAACCGTCTGGACGGATGCGCTAAATATTAATAGTTTGCATAGATAGAATAGATTCTCCTTTTTTCTACATGGATTGCCATTTAAACCAGTTTGAATCGTTTTTAAACCGATTTGCGGAGTATCGTTACATCCCTACAGAAGACGCAATACAATAAAACCTTTATACAGAATAAAAGACTAAAGGATTAAATATGACATTAATATTAAAAAATGAAAATAAATAGTTTGTGTATTTTCAACCAGCCTTGAAGTTGTTTTTTTAAAGGTAGAAAATGTGGAGCCTGCTCTTATTGAGACTGGCAGAGTCGAGTCCACCACCTTCACAGAAGCAACTGCTTCTGGTCAAAACACACTCTCACAGTCATGTAGTTTCACAGTCAGAATTGTATGTTTTGTTTACACGCTGTTGCACTTTACGCTTGCTGGGACTCATTATTCTGGTAAAGTTGGGAATTTTCTAAATAATATGCTTTATTGTTTCTCAGCTCCTTCCATGCAATGTCTGAACCGTAACTTCTAGTTCATGCTGACAGTTTTTTGAAGTTGGGCTTTGTCTGTTTGAACAAAGCTCCTTCAGCTTCCCAATGTGGTTTTATTGTACTGCAAAACTACCAATGACGTTCTGGGTGGTATACTGGTTCATACCAAAAACAAGTTTATACTTTGGTTATGATATGAATTTGTCTTATTCAGGAAACACTTCCTGAACAGTCTTAAATATTCGAAGCACAGTGAAGCGGGAGGTTTGGGGGTGGGAACCTTATTCACTGCTGCACCACTAAACATGGATGCAGCAGATCAGCTCCTGTTAGACATTTATCTGTTAAAATGCAGAGAAACTAGATGTTGAAGCTCAACGTGACGACAAAGATGGGCGTTTGACGAGATATGGAGGTTATTTTTATTTGAAAGATTTAATCTTAAATGCAGGTTTTGTGAGAAGTTGTGACAACTATTCCGATTGGTTGTCAGTGATTTACAGCCGAAACGTGTCATATCTAATTGGCATAAAGTTAAACTGTTTTCAACTGTTTAGTCGCTCTAGTTGCTCAACTTTTGTCACTTGTCGCTTTATAGTTGCTTTTGTCGCTCCTGTCTAATTGAAAGTGAATGACTTCCGGCGATTTTACAGCTTCGCTGTTGGTGTGAACGCACAGTAAGCACCACACACAACACCACAGAAGAGAGTCATATAGCTGTTTTTATTATTGTGGATGTAAAAGAAAAAGAAAACAAATAGGGGTTTTACTAAATGGCAGTACTGCTGATGGATGGAGGAGAGAGGGAGACAAAATTCAGCCTGTAGATCACAGGGGCTTTTCATTCAGTTAATTCAACCAAATGCGAAGACAGGAAGCACCACAATGAAACAAGAAGTCCCAAAATACCACCATAGAGTATGGTGTTCGTGGTGCGATGCATATATTATGTACACATCTGCATATCAATGATCAAAAACACAGTAGGAGGAGTACTGGGGTTTGTCAAAGTTGTTTTGTAGTTGTTGTGATTGGACAAAATAGCAGAGCCTTGCAGTTTGTGCAACCTGATAGCTGAATTTGGATTCAGTGTTGATTGCAACATCATGATTTCCTGGAAGGACAGCAAAGTTGTGCAGTAAAACTAACATTTGTAAAATATTTAGAGAAGGAAATCACCACCACCTTAGCCTTAAACATGCTTTGGAGTACCCAGAATGTATGTAACTAGCATCAGCATCGTCCGTGTCCTTGCTACAAATTTATTTTGTCTTCTTGCTCAAAGTTTGTTTCTGGTTTCCGGCTGCAGCAGCGACTGATTGCAGATTTATAAGCTGCAAACCAGGTAATGAAAATAAGCCTGAAGCACATCGTCTATTAAGTGAAGCTTAAAAGGATGATAAAACTCATCTTTGGGGAAAAAAAGATTTTGTATGTATGTGTTAAAAGATGCATTGTTATTCATTGACAGTGGAGTATAATTTTCAATTGTTATTAAATTCATCCCAAGCTTTAAATTATATTTCTAAAACCTTCTTTTTGTTTACCTTTATCTCACTGAAATATAATAGGATGTTATATATTTCCCTAAATTCCTTATTTTCTTGCATGTCAGCTTTATAAGTGAGAGGATGTGCTGGCAAACTTGAGGAGCAAAAGGGATGGGAACAATGTGTTTCGGGTTGACAGCCAATTTGGCGCAATTAGCTGCAATTATTTTACATCTGTCCTCTGTGTTCAGCCGCACTTCCCTTATTGACTTTGATCAGACTCCCAGACCGACTCTTACACATTCACAGCACCGTGTTTGCACCACTTCACCGTCTCCCTCTGATAAATATGGAGCACGGTATTGTCTAAAACTTGGGTTTCATCAATCAGAGTGTGCTGGCTGTTGCAGCGATCTGGTCTCTAGTCCTGTGAATATAAATCCTGCCACGAATGCAGGAGTGACATATGGTTGCAGACAGGAGGGGAGACTTTGGAGTTGCTCAGTGCCAAAAAAACAAAAACCTATCTGTATTTCAATCAGATCCAAAGATGCTGGAGTCAGCATCCTAAATCTAGACTGTGGATTTATTTCAACTCAATACGTTTTCTACACTCTGATACTATCAGATGGAATTGAAATGCAACCTGTATATATATATATTTGTCCGAATCCGTGTGCAGCTATTTCTGTCCATTGTTTACGTCAGGGGCCTGTTTGTTTAGCCCAGTTGGCTTGTTGGGGTTTTATCGGCGTCACTCTAAATGCACCCGGGAGAAGTAGGCCAGGCACCGAGGCCACTGTTTGTCGAATAAGTCAATATCTGTGCCGGGGCAGAACATATCCCCCCACCCCCCCACCCCCTTGCACTGGACCATTACGATCCACCAGCACAGTGAGAAATGGATTAGGTCGGGGCAGCGGGGGCCATAAAATCATCATCGCCTGACCGCAGAAAGGACCACTTGTCAATGCAATCAAATACTCATGTGTGTACAGTTCCACATACGGGAACACGCGCAGGAAATGCAGAAGTTGGTGGAAGAGCAGGTGGAAGTGCAGTCATAGCTTCATCAGCGGCCAAACAGGACACAACTGAGAAGAAGAATGATGAGCGAGCCATGAGAAACCAGATCACCTTCCTCATTTGTAAAATGGATCGAGGATCAAGCTACTTTATTTTGTTATTTTAATCGTTCACCGCAGCAGAAGAAAGTCCAAACCTTCATGTCTGTTATTAAATGATCTCCTTTGCAGTCACTATGATCTTAGCATCAAAAACCTTAGGTTTGGCTTTGGTGGGGGGGAATATGATGGTAGGCGACGCCAGTTTAAACTGGTTTCACATTTCTACATGAGTTTAAAAACTTTTTGGCCTTTTTTACGATTGCCGTCTTTATTTAATTAAATGAGATTGGGCCAAGTCCAAGTAAAGTCAAAGACATTTTTTCAGAAAAATATACCACCATATTTTGGACTTGACATCCTTGTGCAAAGTTTGTTTAAATTATACCAAAGGGTCTACACATCTGTGCATCAGTTGTTCCTTTCCCTCCTTTAAAAACACAAGGATACTAATAGAAATAAGAAACTCCTAAGATGTAATTGAGAATATTGCTCAGACATCTCCAAACTTGACTAAAACTTAAGCACCCGTCGGTGTGGCTTTTGTTGCTAACAGAGACAGATTTATACAGACAGAGCTAACCCTGGAGATGATGTTACATGTTGACCGGATGCTGATTGGCTAAGTCGAGCCAGGAAGGTCTGACTGTGGGTGACAACATTTTTCTAACAAAAAGGCTAAAGTGGCAGAAATGTCACCCCCATCATCCCCAAGCAGCATGACTGACTGGTTTATTTTTTGCCCCTTAACGAAGGCAAAAACTGTTTTATCTTGTACTTTGTCACATTTTCTCTTTCTTTTCTTATCTTTATTCGTCCACTTGCATTTCTTTGCTGAATCAGCAAAATGTGTTGATAGCCAGTTGCTAACATGTGACACAGTGCCTTAAAGGGAAACTGCTGTCACGTGATGCCCATGATGGAAAGAAAACTGGTTGTGAAGTGGTGTTTCTCAGCTTCAAAATTATGAATTTGTGATTGATTGTGTTTTTACATGTTGACATTTAAGGGTCTATTTGGAAGCTGGAGTTATGTCACCACACTACTTTGGGAAAAAAAGATAAAGACAGAAACACGCAGCTGAGCTCCATATAAGTGTCTCAAACATAAATCTGAGGGTTATGTTTGCTGTATGTTGGGCAACACATGGCGGTATACCACTACTAATAATATGAGACGCTCCCATCTTTCATCTGAGCTCACAAGCTGAGTTTACCCCAGCTCCGTATAGTTTTTTTCTTTGTTTCTTTTCCCGTTTGTCATTTCACTTTGTGAGTTCCTGGCTGACTTACCTGTATTACTGGCGACTGCTTTAATGCACACTTGTTAGAGCGTCTTCCTGCAAGGCAAATGCTAATCGTAGGCCTCCGCTGGCTCGGGCCAGCTTGCTGTCTTTTTAATGGGGCCATTGAGGTTTGATTTATGGGTAAAAGGGTGCATGGCGAGGTTCCAAATTCAGAGTCACTCTAAAGCAACAAATCATTTCAGTCACACTCAACCTCCATTACATTTAGCTTCCCCCCACGCCCCCCAAAAGATTATGGATAATTTTTGTAGTAATGCTAAATTTCACTATGTTGGAGAAAATTCGAATTTGACCAAAGAACTTGTTGGGGTTTTTTTCGGATAAATTTTTGCCATAACTTTGCTTCTGTCCATGTCACACTTCTCATGGATCGATTTGTTTTGTTTTGCACAGAGTGAAGTGGCATTCAAATACACTCGGCTTATTGATGCAAATGCATGCAACCGGGATCAGCCATAGCTGCGGGCCATCATGCTAATGTCACACAGATTAACTTCAGTAAAACTTGCTTTCTTTTTAGCTCTGAGTTCACACCTTCGATTTACACAAGTAAACAGGAATCTGCTTTTTTATACCACTTTTATTCCTTTTCAGCCAACGTTAGAGCCGGTTCTGAACTGGGTCTTGCTAAGAGCTGGTTAGCCTTTCCACAGCTATGACAGATCCACACCAAAACATGACTTTAAACGTCTCCTCTGACACTTTTTTACCCCCCCTGTAGTCTCTTCTGAATTTCTGTGAAGGAGCACAGAGCAGAAAAGCAATTTAACTTCCCATAAATAACAAATTACATCGTTGGACACAGAAATTAAGTCTTAATATCACCGGCCTGGTTCTAAAAGATTGTTTCCAACAGTGTTTGTGAAGGTTTTCTGTGAATCTGACTGGTGTTCCCGCATGATACCAGCATCAATGATCAGTTTTACGCCGATTCAGCCAGGATATATAAATGACAGCTGGCTTAAATAAAACACCACAGCATCTTAATGCACACGGCTGTGAAGTGTGATTCTAAAGCCGTAATACGCATAGGCCTGACTGGGGATTTAAAATATTAGAAGCAGGAAAATTAGAGGAAAACTAGGCACCTGTTTTTTCTCTTCTGCTCCCAGTTCATGTCCATGTTAAAGCTCGATTCTTTTTTAGTGACACACTCAAAAGGACCGTCAGGGTGACTCCCAGAGACACAGTATTCTCTGTAATAATTAGTCTCTAATGACGCTAAGTGTTGGTTAATACGAGTCTCCTTAAAAGCAGCTCTGCTAAATCATGAACTCTGCTGCTGCGATAGGTAACCCTGGGAACCATAAACCATTTTACAGCATGACAGAGTGAATATGACACATGACTAAATAATTAAAGCATCATCTAACAACTGCAATCAGCTGTCTCTGTTCTTGGACTAATTTCCTATAAAGGACTGAAATGTTGTTACGTAAAACTTTTTAAAAGTCCAGATGAAAACCGTTTCATTCAGTGGAGTCGCCCTAAATGTACATGACAGCTGAAAGTACTTCACATGAAACATTAAAAGCATCGCAGCGCCGTGCAGGAGATGAAAACGTGAACTAGCTCTCATTGCTTCTGACACTAATTGCTCCATAAAGGTGTCAGTCATTAAAATGGACCCGTTGATTGTCATCGATGAACGATGGTTGACGAGTGCTGATCTAGAATAACACTATGTCCTGCATTCACTTGCACTGAGGTCAAAGGTAATTTCCCACTAAACTCTGCTGCTTTGGAGCAAGTTTGCTGTTTAAGCTATTTTATTTACGTCCTTAGACACAAGGAACAGGTCAGGGCATGAAACTTGGTTTAATGCAGTTTCTAAGTGAGTGCTCTGCAGTTTTGTCTTTGAACTAAACCTATTTCTTGGGCTCAGCACCATGAATGTTAAATTCCCTAACGAACAATGACCTGCCTTTAAAAGGCAACAAAAGCTGAAATATGTGTGAGTGAGGGAAAGGTCAGGATAAAAAATTTCCTTAAGGGTAAAGCTAAATCATTCTTCCATTATTCACCATCCTATTGTATGAGGATTAAAAGCAGAAAGTTTATCCTCTTCTGTTAAGCTGGGTGAACACTGCGAAAGAGGAAAATATAAAGTCTTCTATTTACCAGTAAAGCTGACTTCGGTGTTTCTAAAACCATTACTCCTGATTAGAATATTACATAAACTGTGGACCTTGTATTCTGTCAGATTTGAGTCATGGGAGCAATTCTGAGTGAGAAAGAAAATGAAACGGAGAGAAAACGATGCAGATGCTTCCAGTAATGATGCTGCCGCTCTGATTTGCTACTCAGCATGTTTCCTCTTCACACCAAACTGGTGAAAGGCAGGAAACATCTCGACATTGCCAGCAAGATATCAAAGCGCGTCCTCTCAAGTGTGCCAAACCCTCGCTGACTTATTAATCCAGACGTGAGGAAATTATATGTTGCTTTAATTAGCTTTCATGTAGGGCGATATGGAAGCCAAAACAAAAGCAGACGAGCGAGCAAACCGCAGAATGTTCAGACGTTAGCGGCGGTAGATCTGCTGGCTGGGTTTCTGAAGGGAGAAACGATGCATGCCAGGTATGTAGGGAAGTCAGGCTGGCAGATTATGTAAAGTCTTCTCATTTCTTTCATTGGGACTGATCTCTGAGAAGGCGCTTCGTGTTTTTATTTTCACTTACCATATAGTAGTGCAGATTTTTAGTGACTATAAGGAATCTTTAGGTTTTATGGAAACAAATCGTCGTCTCTACATCTTGGTTTGGGTAATGCTAAATGTTTCTCTGTTTCACCACATTATTTACAACATGTTATCTCGATCATTTGCTTAAAAACCTGGATTTTTATTGTTACTGTCTAAAGGAAAAATGTGAATAAACTTTAAACCTGGTAATGATTTGAATCAGTCTGTTGAATTATTCAGTTATTTCAAATTTAACCATTTATTAATGAATAATTTCCATTTGATGCTTTTTGAAAAGAAAAGTGCAAATCGTAAGTATTAAATAAACAAATACATGTACATTTCTCTTTTTTCTCTCCTGATAAATACAACCATAATACCTTTTTTTCCTTACTCTTACTATTTTTATATTAAATAAATCTAAATGCTTGTGTTTCTACTGGGATCTGTGTTACTGTGTGGTTTCTGTATTTTGTTTTTATCTCTACGAGGGCCTCTTGGCCAGCTTTGGTTTTAACTGAGAATTGATTCTCTAACATTTTAACTGGAAAGATAAAATAAGGTTAAAAAAAAGGAGAAAAAAAACCCTCAGACCTGTGGCTCTGATTGTCTTTCCACAATGGATTTAACTTTAGTTAAATAAAACAAAATAAGATTAATTCATTAATCCATCCATCCATCCATTTTCTGAACCGCTTAATCCAAGTGGGTCGCGGGTGTGCTGGAGCCTATCCCAGCTGTCAAGGGGCGAGAGGCGGGGTACACCCTGGACAGGTCGCCAG
>JAVQJG010004561.1:0-27958 GCA_036024015.1 Craterocephalus amniculus | reverse complement strand
AGCAAGTATCAACCATGTAATTATGGTTTCAGACATGTTGCCCAAAAAAGGTGTGATTAAGACAGTTTACCTCTTTCCGAGGTGGTGTGCTCTTAGAAGAAATGCTGTTGCATTTAAAGAACTTGATGGACAGTCTCCATGGAGACTGTTGCATTCATCTTGATGAAACAATGGTTTGCTGTTATTTTTTCATCACAGGCCTTAAGAGAAGAAGAACTTGGAGTAAACATCGATGTGGAACCAGAGCTTTTTGAGGAGTTCTGTAAGTATATCCGCTTCAGACATAACCCTTCACTCAGTTTTATTTATGAACTATTGTTTCTATCTTGAATTTTTAAGGTCTTGTAACGAAATTTTCTGTTTTTCAGAAAGTTTAGATCCATCCACCATTTCAGTCTGAACGGAGAATAGGCTTGATCAACATCAAGTGTAGAGGCAAAAGATCATCATAATCAGGTACCTGAACTTCAGGTGAGGTTGTACTGAAGTGCATTGCACCTGAACATGTAATCTAATGCGCTGGTGGTGCCGTTTTCCTTTAGATCTGCAGCTCATCCTGAAACTTTAAACGTACTGTTCCATCACACCACCATGGATTTCCCTTCAGTCTGAGGCTGTGAAGCATGTGGGACCCTTTAAGAGTTGAAGCCTTAATTTTCTCTAACACGGGGATAAATCTCAGGTCTTCAACGGCTGCAACCTAGCACGTTTGTTTCCATGGTCTAACACACCTGGATCTAAACAAAGGTAATGAGATGTTTGAACCAGGGAAACGATGAAAACCTGCAGGATTGAGCCCCTCGAGGACTGGAGTTTCAGACCCATGCTCTAATTCTTTTCAGGTGGAAAACGCTCTGACAACTTCCTAATGTAATCTAAAATATCTACAACATCAATTTGAAAGCTGCAGATGGTGAATTGGGCTGGAACCAGCTTTAAAGTCCTTGGACCACAGCAGAACCTGACCTGCCCATCAACCAGTCACTAAGTCCTGGTGAGTAATATCAGGCTTCACACATGTTCACATGACTGAAAATGCACCTATAATCTTTCAAGTTGTTTTTTTTTTTGTTTTGTTTTTTTAAAGCAAATCCAGAATGCTGAAGCTGAGATCTGAACTTGATCTTACCAGTTTGGTTTATGGACTGAGACTGAGCCTTGAGGAACTTGGACATGATGTGCCATAGATTTCGGCAAACTCTGGATTGAGCTTCTTGAAATGTTTGGTTTATTTGTCAAGTTTTTTATTTTTTGTGATACACAATGGTGTGTGTATATACATGCTTACGCTGTTACAAATGAAATAATTTAATGAGAGGTTAAATTTTTTATCAAAGTTCTCAGAGGGGGGGTGGTGGTGGTCCAAAAATTTTTTAAATATATCAATCACTTTTCAGATTATTTTTTTTTCAAAAATTGTTACATATTCATCAATATCTAATTTGCATGTTTAAACTGTTACAAATGAAATGTTGAAAATAATAAAGTTGTCCTCAGAGGGGGGTGGCCGGCAAAAAAAGAAATGTACAGGTTAAAAGTTTAGATTTCCTACAGCGATGCAAATCATGAACATAAAATGCACCCATTTTACTGTTTTTAGCTGCTTTGCAGAAATGCTAAACTATTGCAGTTTTCTCAGTACCCGTACTGGGATCTCTCCTGACTATCTCCCCTTTCTTGCTCTGTCCCTTTGTTTCCTCTCTCCTTCAGAATGTCTTCAAACTTTATTTGCTGAATCTGCCGCGGTGCGCGTTAAATGGTTTAACATCCGTTTGCAAAAGTGACACGATGCGTAAAACGAATAATCCGCTTTAATGCTGCGCAGCATCCCAAACTAGGATTGTAAAGCGTCGTTTATAATACAGCTTTATGGCTGAAAAGTCACTTGGTCGTCTTTTCTGCCTGCATATTAATAAAACTTGTGTTGCAACACTAAAGGTTTTTTTTTTTCATGTCTTTAATTTGTATATCAATGGAAAATTTGAACTATTTCTCAGCTGTACTTTGAATAATCCTGGACATTAAATTTGGTAGGCAAATGAACTTGTGGAAGAAAAACTGAGGATTAAAGTGTTTACTTTGTGACCTGTCTCCGAGTCACCTTATTTCGGTAAACATTTTTCCACTGACTGTAATAAATGTTAAGGTTTCTTAAAGAATTATTGGGACTGTCGTTGCTCTTTAGTCTAAAGAGGTAAACTTACGGCCAATTAAATTTGTTGCCTGTATTTGTAAATTCTTGGTGTAGGGAGAAGGAGTGGGATTAAATTGAGTTTTGGCTTTAAATTTTGTTTTAACCAGATAATTCAGAGTAAATGATAAGTGGGCTGTACTTGTATATTGCTTTTCTGGTGACCAGTCAAAGCGCTTTTTACACGTCCATTCACCCATTTACTCACTTTCATACAGCACCTGTATTGGAACATAGTTGGTGCTGTTTTGTGTTTTTTTTTTTTCTAAAATTTTTTTAGATTTTCATGTACATGATGGGTACATTGAGAGGAAACAAAGTTCAGTGTCTTACCCAAGGACACTTCGTCATGTAGTCCACTGAACCGCCGGCCACCTCTTTAGTAGATTGGGTGGCTGGAGCACAGGTGAATGGACCACAGGCCACAAGTTTGAGTCACAGACCTGTAAATGGAAACATTAAAAATAAAATTAGCATATTTCTTGAAATCAATAAATGGATTTTAAATGTCAGGCCTCTGAAAGTAATCTCTTGAATCTGTACTTACATTTTATGTAGTATTGGTTTCACCATTTATGTTGAATTGCTGAATAAGACAACTTTTCTAGCATAGTCTAATTTTCAGGGTAAAAGCCTGTATTCCCCACTTTATTCAATAACTCCACAGTACAGGGCTCTAAATTCCAATAAAGCCTTCTTTAAAAAATTTTTTTAATTGAGCTCTGAACTGGCTGTTAACACGGAGCTCTGTCTAAGAAAGTCAATTTTGATGTAAGTTATACTTTTTTCTGCATATATATTTTTGAATGGGGATTTATTTTAGAAAATACACCCTGCAGGATAGGGATGCTCTAGGACTGCAGTTTTAGACGTGATCCAAATTATTGGGACTATTATTGCTACAGTTTATGAAGGAACCCTGCAGGTGTTTAGGTGAAAACTAGCAATGATTAATGCAGCCGACTTGTCAAACATCTAAGTGAATGTGTTGTATCACTCTTAAAATGGGCATATCTCTAGGGCTGGGCCATTTGACTTCATATCAATAGGATTAATTTAACATTCCCTTCATTCTGATTGGTGATTAAGAATTTTATTTTTAGCCCTCATCAAAGCCGTTCTCGAAGGGAGACTAGAAGAAATGACAAGAACTGGATTGAAGATCAGCGTAAATGGATCTGAAGGAGCCTCCCCGGAATCTGGACCTCAATTCTTGAATAAGTGTGGACTTGTCTGGATAGAACCATCAGATTAAACTTCTAACAAGTTGGAGGCTGGAAAACTTTTCCTGAGAACTGAGAAATGGGTGTGTGGAAGATGGTTTAGACTGTTGAACATGGTGTGTAAACAAACTATGCATTTAAGCTTATAATTGCACAAACTGTTTAATCTATTACTGTATACACATTTGTTTGTAGATGGCTGACATTTCATATGGTATAAATGAAATGACTCCATCTTTCAATAGTTTTGTTGCCCTTGGCATGATAAGCACTTTACAGAGTATCCATGATAAAACAATACATATTCAGCACAACAAGCCTTCACTCAATATGGAAAAACATGACGTTCTCTTTCACACAGATGCACACAAATCAAGCATTTGTCCAGTAGACCAGAGAGCGGGGAGTTGCAATCTAGAAATAGCCTGCAAGCATGCATTCTGGCAAAAGAGAGAAGGGGCAGGATTGGTTGATAAAATCATGTGGGATAAAATCCAGTTTGGATCTAAAAGCAAACCCAGATTTCTCACACTCTTAGAGGGATTCAAATTTAATGACAAAACCTCTTTATTTCTGGTTTAGCTGTAAGATGGGTGGGGAACCCTGGCTCCTGAGGGCTGCTTTCCTGTAATTTTTCCATGCATCCCTGCTCTGACACACCTGATACAAATCAAATTGATCCAACTTGTAGTCACAGTGGCTCATTTATTCAATCGGGCATGTTCGAGCAGGGTTGGATGGAAACATTTCGCAGGATGAGGGACAAAATTCCGTGCCACTGCAGCAAGAGATTCCCTGCCACCCAGAACTTGATATCTAAAATATGGTCTAGAACACTTTCTCAAATGGGAGTACACATACCCCTGGGGGTACTTATTTGAGAAAATAAAAACCACAAAAATATTTTCTTAAAAATGTCTTATAATCCTGTGATATAAATGAAATCTTCCTGTATGTTTATTCTCAGTACTCAGTTTTAATTTTGTGTTTCTTTCATGGTTTTAACACCTTTACCAGGAATTTAGTCATCAATCATTGATAACATGTTTGTCCTTTTAAAATGACTGAAACCTGAAAGTGTTTCTTTAGGTACAAATTTTAACAAATTGGGTGCAGATGGTCCAATCCTGTTTATTTGTGTTCCCAACCACAAAGCTCTCCACTGGTTAGGGGGTACATCACTGAAAATTAGCGGAGAACCACTGGTCTAGAAGAACATTAATTGGCTCCAGTGTAAAATCTGTTAAAATTTGTTTCATGTCCTTTTTAATCTAATTCAGTGTCATCATGGGATTTATAAGTCTCAGTTCATAGCCGGGTGAGCATCAGCACTAAATGTAGCCTAGCTAGCTGGCTACCACCAGTGGTCATTACAACAATACAGTTATAATCTATTCACAAAATTCAACCCATATATGCAATTTAACTTGTGAAAAATAATTCCCGTGTTTTATCTTCCACGGTCCACCGATTAGAACAGAAATATCCGCCACCGTGCTCTGATAACTTCCTGCTGCTGCTCAAGTAGTAGGCGATGCTCTGACCGGTCCAAGATGGCGGCTGAAATTCGCGCGAGTCAGGTTCCAATGCGGCGTCTATTCTTAAAAAGACTACAACTACCAGTATGCATTGTAACTATTACTGACAACATCCGGTTGACGTCATCACTTCGCGCAGAGAATGATGGCGCAACATAAAGGAAACTAGAGAACTTGAAATAAATTAAGTCCGTTTTTGGATTTTAAAACGAAAAATGGCGGATTCATTCGTATCACAAACTCACCACGATCGTCTGAAGCGTCTGCAGGAGCTGACCGAGTTTACTGCGAAGTGCAGAAAACAACTAGGCGATATGTTTGAGGCGCTAGGATGGTCGATGGACTACAAAGCTCCCAACCAGGTACCTAGAAGACCATTGCTAACGTGTTCGTATTAGAGTCAGCTTTAATCGGTTTCTCTAAATGAAAATTTATGTGAATTGGCTTACTGTAATGAGGATATATTGATTTATTTAAAAGTGCAATTATTATTAATATTGTATGTTTTGGCAAGGTATACCTTAACTGCAGCTGTTAAAATTCCCACAAAACGTATCCATTCATGCTTTTCTACTATGGTAGTGGACTTCACTATTATAAAAATATGTATATTTGTTGTATTTTTAGGAGCCAATGGATCAGTGTCCATATGACCCAAACCACAGAGTCCCAGTCCGGTCCATGGAGAAACACAAAGCCTCCTGTCGGCTTCGACAAATGGGTTACTCAGCAGAGGAGCAGGTAATACTTATGACTACAGTTGATATTAAGCTAATGAAGAAATAATATAATAATATAATTTTTTCTCTCAATCACGATATACAATATATATCTCGTTATAAAAATTTTTTGGTCAAGTAAATGGAGAGAGGGGTTAAATTTACAGCCTTGAGAGCTAAATGCACTTTTATTAAGGATCAGAAGCACATAGGCATTGAAATATTTGACTGAAATTAAAGTATATGTGTATCAAAATAAGAAAAAATACAGTTGTGCAAAATACTCAAAACAAGCTAGTTCGACATAAACAATATTTGCTTATTTTATATCTTTTCTGACAAGCTCTTGATATATCTGAAAATCTCAATATATTGCCCAGCTATATCTGGAAGGGACTTCTGTTTTCAAGTTTGTGTTTTAATTATTTCCATTTAACTGTAAACTCCGTTTTGATGTTATGACACAATTAGAGACATTTACTTTGATGATTGATTTAAGTAAGTCAGTCGTTTGGTTAATTTAAGTAAATCAATCAGTCAGAATCCATTAAAATTCTTTAACTATTTTAATTATTTTACAGGCAGAAATGTATGATCCCTCAGTATGTTATGAGAACACCAACGTCAGAAGCTTTACAATGGGTGAGTCATTGCTCAAATACCTCTGTCCTTCATCAGCTGAATTGCAGTCAGATAAAGTCCGGTGTTTCTCCAAAACACACACAGTTTTTCTTATAATATTTTATTTTTTAAAAACCTTAAATAGACATTTTTCATGGTTTAATTTGTAACTGTACCGATGTTTACATATTTAGCTGTGTGCGTGATATAAGAAGGCTTCTGGGGTTAAATGTTCGCCATATCACACACAAAGAGTTTTGGAAGGCATTGACCTTTTGTGTGGAATGTTAAATTTCACCTTTTCGTGAAGATTGTCTAAAGTGCTGCCTGTTTGGTTTTTCAATGGTGAAGTAGTGGGTTTTTTTATTTGCCCTTATGTAATCTCCTTCATGCAGACAAATCCACCCAACACCAGGTGATCTTACAGGCGAGATCTGCAGCCCCGCTGATGAAGATGGAGGGAGTCTTCTGGCAAGGTATCGGCTCATTTTTATAAGTTTCATATAAAATAGTTTGTCAGCTGTTCTCCCTAAAAACAATATGCTAAATTTAATTTACTTTGTACTCCAAACCCACCAACTCCACTAGATGTCACTCTTGTGTTAAACTAAAAAACATGTTGCAGAACTCTTTGGGCTCTATAGACCATCATCACCAAATATTCATCACACACCTACATTTGATATGATTTTCCTCTGATATGTGTGTAATTTGTGTGTTGTGTGTTTTGTTTGCAGCAGCATGGTGAGTATTAGAGAGGAGATGGGCTCTAGAAAGTTCTGCTGCTCTGGTTCAGGCTTGCCTGATTACGTGCAGTATCCTTTTAACATCATATCCTTTCAAACCACAGGGCTGGGTTGTGGGGCTTTTACATGTGTTCACACAAGCACGCCTTTCCCTTTACGTGTTGGGAAAGGTCTTATTCAATAATCACACTGTTAGACTAACAAAGAAGCGTTTTTCTATGATGTGTCCGTCTCTAAAATTCTTCTATTTTAATGCCTTGGTTGTTTATCAATTTTCCCCAGAAGACTGAGAGTACCTGAGATGGAATTTCTAAAAAATATACAAATATGTCAGACTATTAGAGTACATAGAAACTATAGGTTTTTTTTAGGTGTATTTGCATATCTTTTCACCTACAGTACTTACAATCTATGGTCTCACTTTACTGGCTCAAAATAGGTTCACATACTGTATGTGAGTTAAAAAAATGCTTTATTGAAAGACAGAAATCTTATGGGCTTATCTCAGAAGACACATTTCTGCCCATTAGACCTTATAAATCTAAATAAAATCAAGTACCTGCATGCTTTGTTGTATATGTAGTAATAACTGTTATTTTTTTTATTATGCTGAACTCCTGCTGGGAGCTTTCGAGGAATCACAGTATCATATATTCATATTCTTTTGACTATATCATGCTGTGGTAGGATAAATGAGTACACAACATATCATAGGGCGAGTAATGTTTCAGCGTGTAAAACCTCTCTGGTCCTCCATCAGGTCAGTACTCCGGCCAACCCGTCAACGTGCCACAGAACCATAAGCGAGCCATCTGTGACCTCACTGTTGCCGACCGATTGGCCCTTTATGATCACGTGGTCGGCGTTTTCAACCAACAGAAGGAATCATCCAGCAATGAGGATCTCTACGTAGATCTTGTGTCCAAACTCCGAAAGAGTAAGAGTCACACAATGTCTGGAACATCAAACTAAGAGGAATCTGAATCCTCCATCAGCGCGGTCAGTAAATCATCTGTTTTTGTGCAGATGAAGACCAAAATGAGCCTAAGAGTCACTTGGAGCTGATGGCAGAGATGAGGGACTACAAGAGGCGACGTCAGTCCTACAGAGCCAAGAATGTTCACATCACTAAGAAGTCCTACACTGAGGTAAAGAAGTAGCTGGGATGCTTGTTCTTACCTGAATCCTTGAGTTAAATATAGTCCGCCTATGTCACTGACATTTTTTATTATGCTTTTTCATTCTTTTCTGAAATATCTGACTTGTGCTGATCACACAATGACATTTATCTGTATTTAGTCCTTATTGCCCTGCTGTGTCCTGCGGCTGAGAAACTGCATTTCACAGGCCAGCAACTGGATATCAACAATTTGCCCTCGTTGAATGCACATCGTGGCTGATTCAGCTAATATGTACAAGAACACATTATCAGAAGAAGTGAGGAAAATAAAGTTACAGAGTTAAGACCTGAGTCAACATCTGTGTGACTTTAACAAGCTGGAGAGGTCTCAGAGAGTCAGGATAGGACAGATGCTGAATTGGCTTTAGTTTTTGGCTGTTGCTGTTAAGTGATTTAACACTCAAGCTCTTGACTTGAACTTCTTCCATTTTCAGTAGGAAAAATCAGCAGTTTCAATAAGGAACAATAAAGGACGCAGCAGTATAATTGCTTTTTTGATATTTTTATACTTATTATTCTTAAAATATTAGGTTTTACGATGTGAGGCTCTTTGTGATGCGTAATGTATGAAAAGTGCAGGAGAAATAAAGTTAAATTTAATTTTGATTTGATTCATAAATGTCTATTTAGGAAAATCTGTCTGCAAATCCAGTGGCTTTTACACTTATTTAAGTGCTCATGTTTATTTATAAAAGTGTAGATTAATTTGATTTCAACGTGACAGTTTTGTGCAAGGCTGAGGGATCCCTGTCAAACACCAGAAAGGGACATGTCTCCCACCCTCAGCGGACAGAAGAGGACTTTGTGGTTCCTTATTTTCACTTTTTATGTTTAATCATGTTTCTTTTATTGCATCTTATTTTTCTTGTTTTATTGTTTAGTTTCTTTGGCAGCCGTGGTTGTAATAAATGTGCGATATAAGTTTAATTGCCTTTGACTAAGATCCTGTCCAAGTTACTGGACTCTGCAGCTGATCCCAGTGCATTAGTCATCAGGAAAGCTTTTTCTGTTTTAAATTAAAGTCCTGAAACGTGTGTCGACAGATTATCAGAGAGGTGATCGGCGTCCATTCTGACGAACTTGCCAGACAATGGAAGGAGGAGGAGGACGAGAAGGAGTCGAGATCTGACCACTCCTCCCACAGGTACGGTTATGAAAAGACTCCTCATCTTGTCATTAATTAAGAAATCACATGAAAACCATCGAGGAGTATTTATTTACCCAGAAGAGTTTGCATGTAAAAGAGTTTGTTTCTCTTTTCTGACAGTCGCCGAGTGGATAGAAGACGGTCGGCGTCTTCAGAGTCCCGCCATTCACACAGCAAGCGCCATCGCAGCCAAGAGCGAAGCCACGACAGAGAGAGCAAGAAGAAGAAAAAAAGGAAGGAGAGGTGAGGGAAGATAAAAGTAGAATTTATGATGGGACCAACAGGAGAACAATTAAATTTGTCGACTTCTTTTAGTTTCTGATAGTATAAAATTTATTTTTGAGACAATTTTTTTTCATTGTCTTCCTAGGGATTCCCAGTCCCCGGATTACCACCACGACCATAAGAAAAAAAAGAAGAAGAAGAAAGACGAGAGGGACAAAACGAAGTGAGAGTGCTGGATGAACAGAAGTCATATCAGACCAGGTCAAAGGTCATCATGACCTTTACAGGTCGAAAGAGGATGGGCATTGTGATGTTTCAGTTTGCAAACTAAGGGATTTACTGTAGAAAACATGGATGTTAATAAAGTTTGGAAATCTAAGAGAATAAATATTTGGACTTTTTATTGGTTCATTTTTTAAATAATCTTAATCTCGGGTTTTCATTGTAGGGGTTTCCATGTTGAATGTGTCAGCAAACACAGTCTATTGTGTGTTTTTCTCCTCAAACTAAAGACGACCTGGAATGTTGGACAGATGTGTCATAACTCAGGCACTTTCACCACGGGGTCAGAGGTCACTTCTTTTGGGCATAAATTTTACTGTGACATGTTCACAGAGATTTCCAGTTATTGAGAAAAGCCTGGAAAGTGAGACTCAATCAGGCGTCATAAGGCCCATGACATTTCTTTGCTAAAAAAGGCATTGATTTTCATCAGTACAAGAATGGATTTTATTTTAAACTTAGTTAACCAGCTGTAGGAAACACTGTTAAATAGTGCTAACTAAACATGGAAATGCTACTTTTTAGGGAAACCTGTTACATTCTTCACTACTTAGACTCTGCTTCCTGGCTGCTCCTTTAATTAACTAGGTATCCACATACAGATTTATGTTGCACATGTCCCTAACTCCTCCTTTAGTTACTGTTAGACTAAAATAAACTTATTTCAGACAGAATTGTTCCAAGGTTTAAATCATTTTAATTCTTTTTTTAAAAAATTCTAATAAAAATGTGAATTGTGGTAAATTTTTAAACTGAAGTTGTTTTTCAACAATACAGTTGCATGAATTCATGCATCTCTTCTTCTCCATCTTCCCACTGCCGATGCTGGATTCTGGCCCAGGTATTTCTCACGCTGCTGAGAAGCTGAGGTAGAGGACAGACAGACAGACAGACAGGATCCCATCAGCGCCTGGGAACCTGCTGGATCCTAAGGAGGCAGTTAGGACAGGGGTTGCTGCCGGAGGGATCATGCTGTGAGGGGGAACTGCTCAGGGAAAGCTTGATCGGTTAGGATCTTTTCCTCATCTGTATCCTGAGAGCGTCTTGTCCAGGATCTGGTCTGGTCTGGGGAGACGCTTCAGCACCATGGGGGCCTCCAGTGATAAGGTAAGAGGTGATGGTCCAGGTCAGCCTGTTGCCCTGTTGGGTCAGTTTTTCTTCCCTAAGGGAGCAAAGTTTAAGAGATGGGATTAAAATGGGTAATAACATGTTACGGTTATTATCAGTGTGATGTTTTAGAGGTTAAAGTTTATTATAAGACTGTAATTATTATGTATATTATAAGTAAACCTGCCAGATGTCAACAGGCCTTAAATTTTGTTGAAGACACTCTTAAATATTTATTTTATTTTAATCAAAGTGCTTTTAAGTTGTAAGATCAGCAGTAGCAGCAAACCCACAGGTCTAATATTAATTGATATACTGTCAGGAAATAATATGACAACGATCTGCAGTGAGAAGTCAGATGAAACACAATTCTGTTTTTTTTTAAAGAAATATTTTAGAAGTACTTATGTTTGGTCTTTAAAAGTTTAAGATAAGATTCTGCTTTATGTACAAATTCTGGCGTTTAAACCATTTCTTCAGTGCACCTAGAAATCCAAGATAATAATAATAAATAATAATAATAATTTGTTATAAAGAGGCAATTGCAAGGATTTATTAATTAGCTATCATTTTTTTGTTTTACAAAGCTCTGAAATTTAATACACATGAAATTTGTAAACTACATTATGAGCTCTGGCAACCATATTTAGTTTTTTCATTAGAAAAGTAGTCATTTTGTCTTAAAGCACAGGTGTCGGCAAGATTTTTTCATAACATTAAAAAGAAAAGTTGAACAAAAAACAACTATGGAGAAAAATGGAGATCAATCAGTGGGGACATGTTTCACCTCAGTGCCCCAGAGGTCCTGCAGTTCAGGGTTATCGGTTCCTGTTCGCTGCATCTGTTTCCCCGGATCTGTTGGATTTATTTCCAATCAAGCTTCTAAAACAGATGTTAAATTTTAAGTCATGATAATTGGAAAAATTGTTTGGGAAACATTCTTGTTAAATGGCTGGTTGTTATTAATCTCTGAAGTAATTTACCCTGCTGCATTTCTCTGAAAACTTAACTTCCTGTTTGAATAAAAGTTGAGAGAATTTATTCAACCTATCAAAGCCAAGATGTTTCTGCTCTCAGAGTCATGACAAGCTTCAGATTTACAGGAGGAAACTGTGGTTTCGGTCGAGGTTTCCTCAACCTTTCACTTACTGACCTTGTGTCAGACTGCATTATGCAGCTCCTCTGGTCAGACGTGCAGGTTTTCCTTCAGCTGGTCTTCAGGCTTGCGGCGCGGCCTGAGGAATGTAAGATGAGTCTGAGAAGAGCTCAGCGGTTTCCAATCTGACAAAGAAACCTCAGTCTGTCGAATTCTCAACCAAGCACCAGCACGGTCACATCTGAGCAAGTCAACCTGCAGGACAACCAGAGAGTCTGGCCTGAAAAATGGATCTGCTTTTTTATATTTCTCGATCCTCCATGTAGATTGTGAGGAATGCATGTGCAAAATAAGTGACCGGAGTTTTAGGACCATGTGGATGATTTTCATGTGTTTCAGACTGATTCATAACAAGCGCTGCACAAACTAAAATAAATTCTGTTTTATGTACATGGTACTAAACATACACAGACAACAGACCCAATAACTCATTTACAGTCATCATGAACAGAGCTGAAAGAGATTTCTGTTGCTTCACTAGTCATGGATGTGGCCTTTATGTCGTGTCATCTCTGAAAGATGACCTGCAGGCTGAAATAACTAAATCAATACTTTCATATCCGAGCAGAGCTTCAGATGTTAAAGTCAGATAAACAAGCTGCAGCTGAGCTCAGAAAAAGCTGATGGTTTATATTCGAAGTCAACCTTTTGAAGTGAGTGCTTTGATTAGGAGGCAGACTGAAGAGGGAAGGACACCATGATAAGCCCCTCCTATGCCGAACAGCTCAGATCAGGCGGAGCAACCATAACTACCAAACATACCGGCTGCTGGAGTGTCATAAGAAGACAACAGCAGCAGCAGATAATCCACAAACGGGAGAAAGACAATTAGAAATAAAATACCTTAGAATAAAGAACACACTGTTCACACAGTCCATGTACAATGCAGACAAGTTCCACTTTATGTAAATATGCTACTGTGTGATGGGAGATTTGGACTTGACTATTCTGTTTTTGTTACCTGCATCAGTTTATCCTTGTTTAGCTACAGAGCTTGTTGACGTCAGGTCATAACAAAAGCAAACTTTTTTTTCTTTTGCAAGCCCAAAGATCTTCAGCTTTGATGTGTTTTGATCTTACTCCTTAATATATTTGTTATTCAGTTGACATCTTTTCTTTTTACGACTTTCTTGCTAACGTTTTCTTCAGATGTCCTAATTCTAGAAAACAGAAGTTCAGATGATTTTATATTTTATATACGCTATCACTGGCTGATTCAGCATCCATCTGTCTGAGTTCCCTCCAGATCTGTCTGTCTCTCTTTCTTCTCCTCTCTTCAGATAACATGTTTTGTTTTTTTACTGATTCAGCCATGGTGCATGTTTCAAACAGCGGGTGTGTGGATATCTGCTTTTTAGTGTATAACTCAGTATTATAAGGTGACATCACACGACATATTGTGCCATCAAATAAGTCAGAATGGTGACCTTTAGTTTAAGAAAATGATGTACTATAGTGCATCTTTAAGAATGAACCGGTTGCAGAACGAGTTTTTAAGTTTTGACCTTCAACCTAACCCCCTGCATACAGAGTCTCCTTCTTATTCTCTGAATCTTTTTATTCTATTATTTACTGAAGATGAAGGAACAATTTTCGCACCTTAATCTTTATGGATTTTGCCTTTACCAGTATTATTAGTATATTGGCTTTTATGTCCCAAAGCATGAACATTGATCCAAAAATCTACGGTCTCATTTTGCAGAGCAGCTGCTACAGTAACTGGGTTCAGTAACGTCTGCTCTGGTTGTGCAGGAATATAATAAATCGTGTTTTCTGCAGATGTCTCTCCTTTCAGGCCTCCTTGTGCTTTTGCTGTGCATCGTCTCTTCTCTCTGCCAGGAAGATTACTCTGGATACCACTCAGGTCAGACCTGCTCTACGCTGAAGCTCAGAGGATTTTCCCTTTCACTGGCTACTCTCGTGTCTCACAGCATGTAATGTAACGGTAGCTTTGTATGATCTTAAATGGAAACTGATCATTGAACGGCAGCTATTAGTGAAGCTGCAGGAGGTTCTCCTCAGTTATTTATCCAAAATTAATCCTGTTTCCAGCATTGTTTTCGCTTTCCTCATGATTATGACCCTTCAGCATTATGATTGTGACTGAAGGCTCATTCTGGATTTGAACACCAAAGACCTCTTGCAGTAACAATCATACCCTAGACCAAAAAAGCTGAGCTCCAACAGATTAAAATCGGTTCTGACACGTCTCTATACTTGTCTCCGTAGGTCTGGAAGGTGCCTACGAAGAGTCTGCTGTCGACCACAATGACAACGTAGTTTCTGGTCAACCAGGTGAGATAAATGAGAAATCTTCATTCATACTAATCGTAAGCAAACTTTTCCTTTCTGAACAAACAGCACAAACAGAAATTGTTTTTTTTCCAGATTATGACCCTGAGCCAAGTGAAAATTATGAGGACCAACTAACAGAGGAGGAGGATTATGAAAGGACTCAGGTTACCATGGTTACTGAGGATGCCTTTCCCTTTACAACCACCGCAGAGAGCCACTATGCTAAGGAGGACAAAGAGACCATGCAGGTGGGGCGGCTGAATGTAGTTTGCGTCTTTAATAGTTTTTCTTTCAGTCTCAGCACATCAGATTATGTTAATGTGTGTTTTCAGTTTTCCCATTGCAATGCAAATATATAAAATATTTAACCTGGAGAAGCTGAAAATCTATTGAAACTGAGAAAGAGTTTACCTATAATTAAAATGATTTGACCAAAATATCTGCAGCAGCTGAGGTCGTGAGGAAAATGAAGAGCAATATGCACTTAGGCAATAAATGAATATATACAGTTATAGCATTACAGCTGTTCCTGTAGTATTATAGTATAAGGTGGGTGTGTGTGTGTGTGTGTGTGTGTGGCCAATTCAAATGTAATTATTCCTGCAAAATCTTTAAACTATGAATAAACAATATTTTCTTCCTCTGAAAGTGAAACTAGAACTTCCAGGATCAGCATTAAAGGGTTTCTTCTAAAGAGAATAAAACCTTGGAGAAAAAACAAACATGAGCTTAACTTTGTTTGTCTTTCACTTTCAAAATCAAGATAATAAAGTTCTTTATGAGATGAAATGGCTGCAGAGGTACAACACATATAAACAAGTTACAGAGATAATACCTTAGTAAATCTGGTTGGCACCACATGTTTATTAATTTTTGGGTCTTATATTATATAAAAAATGTACACATTTTAGGAATAAATGGGCAGACAAACAGGATCCCCATGGAGTGATAATGGTGTTTCAGGTGCCGTATGAGTATCCTCCAGAAGGACCTGAGACTGGCTCCTCAGAGGAGCTGGGGCTTGGCAAGGAGGGGCCGACAGAGTGCGACTGTGAACCAGGGGAGCCTGGATTTGCTGGTTTTGCAGGACCAAAGGTACTGAATCCTTACATCATGTCACTTTAGTTAATTGTAAGTCTTTTGATGAAAATTAGATGCTAAGAAATATGTTGGAGGACATTTCTTTATAATTAAGATAGTGATATTGCTTTAAAGTTTAAAGTTTACTCATGCATTTGCTTCAGTTATTACTAAATACTGGTGAGAAAAAAGGTTGTGAGAATAAATGTTGACATTTTTATAATTTTGCAGCAGAACCGGATCTATAGTTCACTGCATGTTAAATTTTTTTAAAGAATGATGCAGCTCGGGCTCCAGTCAGTTTATTGCTGCATCTGCCTGCATCTGATAAGTTTCAGTTTCAGTCTGGATGGAAAATGTAACTCCTGAGTTTACACAAACACAGAAGAGCTGTTTCTGTCTTCATGAGACAGAATTTAGATTATGACCACTGCAGGTTTGCCTTTATATATATTCAGTTTTTTCTTAATCTGATTCTTTTTGTCTTCCTGACAGGGATCCAGAGGTCTGCCGGGACAAACTGGCCGTCCAGGAATTCAAGGCAGAGAGGTCTGAGTCTTACACAATACTGCTAAAACTTTAACAAAGTATTAATAAAAATGTAAATGTTTCACATCATATCATTTGTATGTGTGGTTTTTTAGGGTTATAAGGGAACCAAAGGGGTTCAAGGAAGAGGAGGAGACCCTGGACCAGTTGTGAGTAAATGTTACAGACAATGCAGCAGATTCTGCTGATCATCAGGCACATAAATGATGTTAATAAAGCAAACATGAACCGAAACTAAAAGTTAAACAAAAAGAAAAACAACAAAAAAGCTTGAAGTGAAAATGAAACTAATGAATGAAAGTAAAACAGACACAAAAGCAAAAGTGAAAATGTGGAGTATGTGGAATAAATAAGTTAAATATAGCTTTTTTGACTGACATTATTGTGTAGTTTGAATTATTTACCATCCAACATACCTGAAGCACCTATATCAGATTTCCTTAACTTTTGCTGCCATGTGAGGATTTGGAAGTATTCTATTCTTTTGTCGACATCCTCAGTTTTGAGTTTTGATATCTGCTTGCAGGGCGATGTTGGACCTGAAGGAGAAGATGGAGGTTCAGGTTTCTCTGGAAGGATGGTGAGTCCACGAGTCCAGAGCCCAGTGATGGCCTTCAGTCAAAGCTTACACCAAAGTTAAAATCTGTAATTTAGATGCAAAATTAGTATGAAGAAGTTTCAGAGAAGATTAACCATCAGGAATATGTCATTTACTGCTTCTTTTAGGGAGAACCTGGACTTCAAGGTGGCCGAGGGGTGGCTGGTGTACCTGGTCTGAAGGTAAACGCACAAAGACACACACTCCATACACAGGGTGATCATTAGAGCAAAATTTTAGTTGAACATACTTCATTAAACTAGAAATCATGGGATTTTTAATGTGAGTAAGCACAGGCTTCTGTGCTAAACAAATTCCTTTAATCAATATTAATAGTAACTTTAAATTATGACATAAATTAGACTTTTTTCCTCTGTAATGTATTCCTGATTCAGATATTTACTCACTTGGTAAAATTTCAGTCATTATAAGCTCAAATGTGATATATTTATTGTTTCCTTTACTCCATCAGTTATACAGCATTAAACTCCCTCAGATGTAATGATTTAATAAATCTGGTGTCTCTTGCTTTCTGCAGGGTGACGTCGGTATGACTGGACCCCGCGGAGGAGTTGGACCTCCTGGTGAGACTGTAAGGACACACAGTTACCTCTCAGTCTCTCTGTGATGACAAATTTACCTCATCATATTTAGACTGATATGAGCAAGCAGAAGCTTTTAGTTACACGTCTTTTTTTAAATTTTTATATATTTAACAGTGTAAATCAATCATCTTGTTTTCTTAATAAAATCTATACTGAGGGAAGATGTTCTCACTGATGCCCGCTGACCTCTGACTTCACAGATGTAGATAAAGATAAACATGAAAGAAAGTAGAAATAAGGTATTTTCTGCAATAGTTGTGTATAGTTAAGAAAAACTAATAAAATGTTGAAAGAGAATGAAGTAATGGTTTTCATGTGGGGATTAAAAAGGCTGCTAAGTTAACGCACAGAGCTCACAATACATCTTAAATGTAAACAGAGTGACTATTTTCAGAGGTCCGTGTTAAATTGGATCTATGGGAACAGAGACTGTGTGCAGACTGATGCAAGCGAAGGAAAGAAGGAGTGATACATCTAATTAAAACCACCCAGCAGTCTGTGTATAAAGCCAGATGGTCTTTAGCAGGTTACTGATGCTTACTGATGGAAACTACCTACCTTTTTGGCTCCACCACCTGTCGCGCTGTTAAAGCCCTCATGGCGTTAACAGCCGGATTATGCAGCAACACTGAATTATGGTGAATTAGGGGATTTACCAGCCTGCAGGCGCTAACCTGCCCTGGATTAAGACTAAACTGATGTTTTAGATTTGTTTTAAGTGGAAGTTTTTTCAAATATACTTCCACTTTCACCCATCAGCAGAATCATTTGTTTTGCCTGCAGATGCTTTGTGTTATATTTCCAATGCAAAACCCTGATCTGAATAAAGAAAACATATTTTGTTTGACCATTTAAATGTCATCACATATTTTTGCTTTCACTTTAGGCATTACAGCTCTAATGACTTCTTACTTTTGATCCATACATTTGATTTTTGTTTATTCCAGGGGCCTCGTGGTGACCCGGGTCCTGCTGGCTCTAAAGCTGGTAAAGGTGTCAAGGTAACAGTAATGTTGCATTAGTCCCTAAGATAATTATATGTGTATAAACATCGTACACATAAATACAGAATGTTTTAACACTGAAAGTCTGAGCTAACGGTGCAAAGATGCTGAACAAGTTTATTAGTGTCAAGAAATATTTCTGAACGACTTGTTATATGATGCTTTTTAATACTTCTATTTATAAAGTTTCTGACAATAAATGCCTTTTCTAGTCTAAATAATTTATTTTGTCTCATGTATATTTTTCTGTCCAGGGCTCTCGCGGGGACCAGGGCAAACTTGGTTCTCAAGGAAAAGACGGACCGAAGGTAAAGAGATGAAACTTTAAGGCCTGTAAAAGACTAAATTTTCAGGACAGAAATTAGATGAAATGTACAAATCTGGGGAAAAAAAGTTCACAGCTAAAATTTTATTTAATTGTTATTTTCTGTATCATTTGCTGGTTTGTACTGGGATTTATTAATTAATAATTCTAATTCATTTTACTTATATAAATATATAATGTGTTTAGATGAACAAAACTAAAGTTTCTTGTATCATTACACAATTAAATAGATAAACCGTTAAAATGATGGAAAAAAACGGCAATTGACAAACAACTTAGAAGCATATAAAAGAGACCTTAGAGGTGCTACAAAAATAATAAAAATGATGAAATAGTATAAAAATCATACAAATTTAGCAGATAATGTGATGCATGTTGGGTCTGCCAGGAGCAGGATTATTAGATTCTATTTATCAATTTTATTACTTGTGGGAAGAAAGAGTTGCAGATTCTGGAAATAATCAGCTGCCAGATGGGAAAAGATCAAACAGCCCATGAGCTGGTAACGGTTTCTCAGGGTGAAGAGAAACTGTTACCATCTTCCTGTATCTGTCCTTACAGATGTTGTGAAGCAAATCAGTGAGACCTGAAACACAATTAAAGTTGTTCTCATCCCTTTCTGTTGAAGACTCTAAACAAAAAAGAAAAAAAAAGTTTATTTATGTTTTGGATCATGTTTTGGTTTTTTGCACTTCCTCTTTGAGACCAGCAGAGGTCGACTCTGATCATCCTATCTTGTCTTCCAGGGTCAGACCGGAGCACCTGGGTTTCCAGGTGATGTTGGCGAGAGAGGCTACAATGTAAGACAGATCCTCGTCTGTCTCCTCAACTCTTCATTGATTTAAAAATATCTTTGATATTCTGTCATATTTGAGCCTGGAAAACAGCTTAAAGATATGACTTGTAAATATGAAACCTTCTTGTAGTCTGAAGCAGTCTGCAAACACAGCTGCAGTACTGATGCATCTTAGTTTGGAGCGAACACTGAGGTCAGGAGCTTCAGGTTGTTAGAAATATGGCTCCATTCTGAGGATGCATTTAGGTGAAAGGAAAAAGAAAAAACATTTCCTAGTTTGCATTTATCCATGTGAGTATCACTCAGTTTCATTCACTTTGTTTTCTATGCAGCAACAAGTAAGTCAGTCTTCACACATGTACACTCTGGAAGGTTGTCTTTTTCTTATAAAATTCTGGGTTTTAACCGAATATTTAATTATAACGTATCACAATTGAGATATGAAATTTTGTCCATAATGTTCGGTCCTAATTTCTACTTAGATGTTGTGTCTCCATTAGCACAAACCTAACTCACTGCCAGTTATGAGCCAACACAGAGATAAAGTCTTACAGAAATAACTGTAAGCTCTGTGGTTCACAATAGACGTTCACAGTGGATGCAAGCTGACGTAAAACACTTATTGGGCACACTTCTCTTTTATCTGCTCTTCATTACGATAGACATCGAAAGAAGCATGTGACACGCTGCTATTCTGATTGTTGTTCCAACTTCCTTAATCGAGTTTTGCTCCATTTACGTACCGCTGGATCATATCAGACCGACTTCTCTTAAAGTGACAGGCAACCTTTCAGATTCAGCCAACTTTTTTGTTGTTTCTATTTTTAACTTCCAGAGTGTGTAAAAGTAGCTTGGATAGCACTTTCTACTTCTGCTTTACAAATGTTGCAGGCTAACTTCTGCTTGCCATCCTCAGGGTTATCCAGGACAGCCAGGAGGGATCGGGCCAAGTGGACCAAAGGTACACACATCCACCAGCTACACTCAGTTTAGTGTGTTGTCATCAGTGTTAAAGTGTACTTGTGGGTTTTTTTTAATGGTATTTAAGCTTTATCAGTTTGTGTCTCAGTGGAGCATTGAACTTTCCCAAGATGGTCCAGTTCCAGAAAGGAAACTAAAGATGAACTGATAGTGAGTCCGTCAGTCAGTCAAATTCCCCTGATGATGAAAATACCTAAAGACAAATCTCAAAATCTGTATTTTGAGGTGGTTTTTATTCATTGTGGACAGTTTTTAAGACATTCAGTGATTTTTTTTAATGAATATTCCACAATGAGCAACAAAACATCTGGCCAGTGCTTGAAATCATCATCATCATCATTACCATGGCAGGCTGTGATATTGGCTGACGTGATAAAATAAGGTTTCACACCAAAGGTTATGAACTATTCCTTTAGTTTTAAGCCACATATCTGACATCTGTCATGTGATGGAAGCCCAGAGACGAAAAAAGCATCAAATTACATAAACTGGAGTGCTGCTACATGGAGGTGTGGTTGTTACCTTGTTTTCCTATGGGGTCTCTTTGGGTGCCCTGGCTTCTTTTTAAACTTTTGAACACCCGATCTCCCTCTTCTTCAATGTAAAAAGGGCTGTGATGGCCACGAATGGCACCAACTAGGCCGATGTTTAGTTCTGGTCTGTTCTGAGCTGCTAAAGTAAGAAGGGAATGAAACATGGCCGACGGCAAGCAGATGGTCACATGCTGCTTATAATATAAACTGATCGGATAGAATTAATAAAACAAGATTAAAGACAATACAATTATCTTATTGTAGCTACAAGGTTGTGAAAACATTCATGCATTGATGCAGTACTGCATCTCTGGCAGTAGATCGCCTGAACTGTCACATGATCGATTCATGGCATCTTGAGATTATTTGAAAATACAAGGAAACGCTTTTCTTACAATGACAAAATGAATGATTTATGATCCTCATAAAACAAATTTGGTTTGATAAATGGTGCCCGAATAATCACATGAAGAGAAGTTATGCCCCTCTTCGTTGAGTGACTCTAAGAAGAAAACTCAGAAAAAGAACTTTTGTCCAACAGTGTGACAAACACACAGCGAAGCACAAGGTAGTTTAGTGTGATTTGCCCATTTTTGTCAACAACCACTTCCTCATGTGGAAAGAACATTTCTCTCTTCTGGATTTTTTTACTTTTGAAATGATTTTCCAGGAGCCTTAAGTTACTGCTGTATGTAGTAACTTACTACTGTATGTAGTAACTTAAGTAACTTCTGCCCGTGAGTCGTTGGGTCAATTATTTCCCCCTGTTAACCAATTATTGTTATATTTTATATCATTGGAAAACCTGATCGGTCACCTATGGAATGAAACATGCAGACTGTATTCCTCCCAAAGATGTACCATAACTCCCTGCAATATTATTCTTTAGGTTCACTCTTGTTTGAGTTGCTTCATGATTTGCTCCCTCACAATAATAATGAAAAAAGCAACACATTTTGGCCATTTTCCCATTTTATCTTACACTGTCAGAGACCTCAGTGTATATGGAAGATCCATACACAGCCACAACACCCTGCCCCGTCCTCTTCATGCTGGCCACCAGCCTGGAGACATTTTGGTGTGGGATGTCATCCCATTTTTCAACCAGGAGTTGTTGAAGGTCTACCAGTGTGGTTGCGTTAGTCACTCTACCATATTCAGCACACCCAGCTGATCACACAGGTGTTTAGTGGGATTCATCAGGACATTGCATCCTCTTCATCCCTAAACCCTGGAGGTGCTCTGTGGTCTGAGCATTATCCTGCAGTCTTATTCTGATTGACCGTTAATTAGATGCCAATCATACATCTGTGTCCGGAAAGACACCTGGCAGCATTTTAATCTCATACAAGAATTAATAGGAACAGGATGATATTACAGGGGATTTTTGTTTCCTCATGGCAGTACCTACACATGTAGCTGTGTCGTTCATTTCACAGAAACATGATCAATACAAGTCCAGCCTTGTTGTAAAGGTGCCAACTCAGTCTTTCCAATGTAGAATTCAGCACGACCTGATATTATTAAAGGGGAGAAATAATCGCTGAAAACAAAATTCCCTTACTTTTTGTGTTTAAGTTTGTTCAACTTTTTTAATTCATCGTGATAGTCTGGATGTGCTCTTGAAAACAGAAACTACCGAATGTCAGACTGAAACAGCATCAATGTAAAGTAGAAACTGAAAGTGCGTTTCCCATAAATATGTTTGTTTATTCATTTAACACCTTGTTTTTAGTTTGTTATATTTCCCAAATTTCCCCAAGCGTTTTCTGTTGGCTTGACAAAACACATTAGATTTTTTCCCATGGAGTTGTGTACCCAGGAGATGTTTACACATTTATCTACACTGTAGCTGCAGTACGAAATCAGAGTCCTGTGTATATCTTTAAACATTTCAGCTCTGTAGTTTCCCCAAAATAAAAAGGAAATAAAAACTAAAACTGAAACTACAAAGTTAAGTAGAAGTATTGAAGATGGATTCATGTTTAACTTTGGCTTTCCGTCACATCAGTTTTCAGTTTTACTGCTTTTCTACTCAACAGTCTTCATATATTTACATTTTCTGTCTCAGACTGACACAACTAAAACCGATCTTCCCCGAAGAGTTTTCAAGATGAACGCAGAGAAATGGGTTTAGAGTCCGATGCACTCCTAAAAAAGGACAAACACAGAATCTCCAACTAGTTTTGGTCCAGAATATGTAAAAAAGAAATATTTATAAAAAGGAGATTAAACAATTAAGCTTTATTCTTAGCTTGTACAAACTCAAACAACCCTGATCTTTCTAGGACTCATCCAGAAAGGTTATTAGGTGCTGTCTGTATCTGTGTGTTCTGTTTGTTTATTTCTGGAAAGTCCTCCAACTTTTTATTTTATCTCTTGGTTTTATTAACTTTCTATTATAGATTGGAAAAACCTGAACGACATTGTTAGGATCTGTCCAAAGATAACTGGAGTCAAACTAGAAATTTGCCTTCACTTTGGGAGTAAAAATAAGGTCATCGTTATTATCAGGCAACACGTTTGGATCATGTCTGATGATGCCTTCATCCTCTCTATGAGGACAACAAAAAGTTTTTTTTTACAGAGCTTCATTCCTTTAACCAACAAGTTCTGACAGTAGTCTTCTAATTACATCATATTTCAGCCTGGACTTTTGTCAGTTTTTCTTGTGTTTGTTACTGTTTTAGGGATTTTTTTGGGGGTATTTCTTGTTTTTCAGTTGTTTTGATCTCATGATCTTTTTCTGTGGACGGCTGGTTCGGACATAGACGCTTGTTTTTCCTTCTGAAGACTGATTGTTGTAAAATAAAAAATGACATGGTATTATTAAAGGGGATAAATAATCAATGAAACACAAAATTCCCTTACTTTTTGTGTTTATGTTTGTTCGACTTTATCTTTTTTAATTAATCTTGATAGTCTGGTTGTGCTCTTGAAAACAGAAACTAGTGGATGTCAGACTAAACCAGCATCAATATAAAGTAGAAATTGAAAGTGTGTTTCCCAAAACTGTAAATATTTTGTTTATTTAACACCTTGTTTGTAGATGGTTGCATATATTTCCAAAATTTTTTTTTACAAGGCTTTCTTCCTTTAACCATTATGTAATATTTCATCCTGGAATTTTAACAGTTTTTCTTGTATTTGTTATCATTTTAGGGATTTTTTCAGAGATTTCTTGTTTTTCAGTTGTTTAGGTCTCATGATCTTTTTTCTGTGGACGGCTGGTTTAGACATAGCCCCTTGTTTCTCCTTCTGAAGACTGATTGTTGATGTGTGATGTGCTTGTGGCTGCGCAACAAATGAATAGCATTTATGGCATCAATAAAGTCTTTAATATTGCATCTTTAAAATCCACAATAAATGAAGACTCAACTTTTTTTCTTGAATGAAAATTACTTAAGCTAAGCTTTTCCACCTTGGTAAGCTTGATTTTGATTTAAGGGTTAAGTGAACTCATGACAAGTTAATTTAGCTCTAACCCTAACCCTCCAAATATTACTTTTTTTTATTTAAATAATGTCTTTTTTCTTCCTCTAACTCTAAGGGCACTAAAGGTCACAGTGGCCTTCCAGGTAGCGACGGTGAACCTGGAGAAGATGTAAGTGAATTAAAATCTGAGTAACTGTCCAGTCATCAGTCTTAACTCTTACATCTACAACTTTTCATTCCTCAGGGACCTTTGGGAGTCCCAGGGTTGATGGGAGAACCTGGACCATTTGGTGTCAAGGTACAGTGTTTTTGCTCTAATTTAACCTTTGTCTGAGTTGCAAACAAAGGCTACATAATTTACAGCATATTCTGGTGCTGAATCACAGTGTCACACTGTTATGCACTAGAAATGGAATCTCAGGATCCAGTTGTGGCTCTCTGCACATCTAAAGTTGCAGTGAAAGCTGCAATACTCATGAATCACCACATGAGTCATTTAAGTGGAAAGTTCAAGGATGAACATTCAGAGCTGAGTAGTAAAGCAACCAGAAGCAAAACAGCAGCTTCAAAGTCCAAAGTTAAATTCTCTTAAATTTCTTAAATGTTATCACTAAATTTACAAAGCTCAACTTTAAACTGATCATAAAGGTGATGATAGAAAGATAAAGAGAGACGACAGGACTCAGAAAAGCTTTTTTTCTCAACCAGGAGAATTTAAGAGTAATTTTGTATTTCCTAAAAGAGATAAGCAAGGTTGCAGCTCCGGAAACGTGTCCCATTCTGACAAATCTTTTCTTGTGTGCAGATTAAAATCTGTGCAAGTTTGGGAAATGATGAAAAGTGAGTGAGCAACTGTACCCACGGGTGCCACATCCGGCCCTGCAGAATATACCCAGTCGCTGCTTTCTGTAGATGAGTCTTACCATGATGCAAAGATGTGTCAGAGTGCAGCAAGACCTCTGCATGTTGCCAGTTATTTAGCTGTAAAGCTTAAAGTCTCATTTTAGTAAAAGTGAAAAATATCAGATTTTGAAAAAATGGGCTAAATATAACTTAATGATGTGTTAAAGTACTGTTAAAATGCACAGTTTCATACCTATTCCTTCGCTAATGTGTGAATACCTGTTCCTCATTTTCAGGGCAGTAAAGGGGATCGTGGTGTCAGAGGGCGTCGAGGCAGAGTGGGCAGAGTGGTGAGTGGGCGGCGCCGGCTGAGCAGCATTTTTACTACTCCGTGTAATTCAGTTTGATAGTTTCAGGTACTGAAAGCGTGCACTGCATGCTTTCCTTTTGTGTGATGCGTGGTTTGATATTTAATTCATATATATGACACAAAGTCTGGAGAAATCTGATGTGCCCTTAAGTCTTTGGATTTTTCTAAGTTGGCCTCATCAAGATCTGTTTACTTAATACTTGTAATAATAATAATAATAATGTGTTTATTGCTTTATTGCTAGCAACACTCAAAGCTCTTACATTGAAACCATTATTCATCCACTCCTCATCCATACCTGGTGATGGTAAACTACATGTAGCCACAGCTGTCTGTCCCATACCAAACATTCATACTCAATCATTCACTAGTGATGCCAACACTGCCGAACATTTGGTCATGGGACGTCTTGCTCTACTGTCCCGTCTGATTACTGGTAACCTAAGGAAGCCTTGTATGGGTTTACTCTGAGTTGGACTGCATGCATGAAACCATTCAGAGCTGTGAATCATACAGCATAGTTGTGAGTCACTTCTTGGCTTATCCAGATTTCTCTAGAACAAATTTGACTTTGTCAGAAGAGCACAATGAAACCGTGGAGGAGGCGCTCCATGAAGTTTGAATGGCATTTTACTTTATGGTGAAGTTTTACTTTCCCTTATATTGTTTTTTTTTTCTTTTTGATAAACTCATTACATCAGCTACCAACACCTCAAATATTACATATGTGGTATAACCAGAATAATAGGAAAAAAGGTTAGTTGCCTCCTTAAAATCCTCCTAATCAATCAGCAATCTAATTACTTATGTTCAACCAGATAACCTCTCCCTGCTGTATATGTCTGGTGGTAAACAAACTTTGTAGGGTGACCCATGCTGTAAAAAGGAAAGGAAAATCATCTGATCCACCATGGCTTCAGTTTAATGTCCATGCTTGTTGAGCCACCCACATAAATGTCATATTTAATCTGTGGGAAGTCCTGACATTTGCTTTTAGTCTCAGTCTTGTGGACTTACCAAGGGGAAGTGAGAAACCAGAAGAGAGATTGTCTACATGACACGAGAATTAAAAGTGGGCATACTCTTATGTTATTTTTCAGCCTTGACACGACAGATGGACATCTGATACCTTAAATTTAGATGTGTAGCACAAGTCAGATTTAAAAAAAACAAACAGCTATTAAAAATGTAGAGAATTTTCATCCAGACTTTAAGCAGCTGTTGGTCAGAAGAGGTCACATTCATTGACCTGGTATGACCTTGTTTCACTCAGGCTCTCCTTGTTGAATAGATGCTCTCCATTAATTCAGAATACTTGGGGAATTTGACATAGTGACTGCAAAGTGTCCAGGTCCTGCAACCATCCTGGGATTTATTCGTATGTGCTGAACAACTTCATTCAACATTATTAAAATTTGTTAGTCCAGCGGTGGCTTCAGAACGAAGCAAATTGTCTTTATTCTCAGCGGTGGCCTCCAAGTTATTGTTTGTCTTACTTCCTTAATGGGGAATGTAGAATAACTTGGAAGTTTTTACATTTTTTCTTGGGAATTCCTGTGAAATGTGTAAATTTAAACTGTGATAATCAGCAGTCTTGCAACATTCTTTCAAAGTGCTCAGCAGGTTTTTATATTACTGTGGTCATATAAAGGGATGTTATGGAAACAGAAAAGGGATATCCCCAAGATAGACAAAAACAAAACACAGAAAGGTTTGTTCCCAATGCACATAATAAAAGCAAAGTTCCCCTGATTGGTCTGGAAGGAAGAGTTTTCCTTGTAAATCAAATGTAGATGAAGAATTAAAATGTTTTAATATTAAAAAGAGAAAGTTAACAAATATACCTTAATGTCAGCACGTCATCCAAAAGATACAAGGTTGTATACATAGATCTGAAAGGAGAAGTAAGAAGTTAGGCCCTGAGTTTTATTCTTATCTAGCTTTTTGTCTTCAGTTTTTTACAGTGTTAACAAGGTTCAGTATGATAGTAGAAAGTTTGAATGATTGCAGCCAAACAGAAATGTAATGAAATCCAAAGGAGACGAGGTACTCCCCAAGAGAGTTACAGGATTATACAGATGGCATTTCAGGGTGTTTTTCTCATCTTTGTTTCAAACATAAAATGTCAAAGTGAAATTTCTAATTGATGAATTTGTTTCTGTCAAAATGTCAAACCAGTAAGATAATGAATCCGCGGCTTTTCTCTTTGAGTGGCAGTACCTGCATGAATATTTATACAGATTTACAACCATTTTATCAATCTTTGTCTAGTCAAAAGTTGAGGTTTTATCTTTGTCAGTTTCTATTTGACAAGCATGAACTCTTAACATCTTTAACTCTTCAGTCATCTTTTCTAAGTTGCAGCCATATGAACTTTACCATGTTTTTTAAATTTCTTGTTTTATTTTC